>SNQJ01S0164478.1:6349-21067 GCA_010110895.2 Picea sitchensis | reverse complement strand
GATACCTTCAAGGAACTCATGTCAATAACATGTGTAGGATTATTAACATAATGTCTCAAAACAGATACGTGAAAAACATCATGCATACACTTCAAAGAATCAGGCAAGGCTAGTCAATAGGCCATGGGCCCCTTCCTTTCCACAATATCAAAGGGTCCAACGAACCTAGGAGAGAATTTAGCACCCTTTCCAAAATTGGTTGAACTCTTATGTGGTTTCACTCGCAAAAAGACTCGGTCACCAACTTCATAATTACGATCGACATGATGTGCATCAACATAACTCTTTTTTCGATCCTACGCTTCCTTTATCCTTTGTATTATAGTTTGCATTTGGTATTCGATCTCTTGGATCACTTCTGGTCCCACCAGGACCCTATCCTCAAGTCGATCCCAACTCAAAGGCATATGACATGGTCGCCCGTAAAGAAACTAAAAAGGCGCCATCTTAATGGTGCTTTGATAACTGTTCTTATATGAAAATTGTACCAGTGGCAAGAAATTTTCCCAATGCTTCTATTGGTCCATCACGTACATATGCAACATATCCTCCAAGATTTGGTTTGTTTATTCAGTCTGTTCATCTATCTCCTGGTGATACGCGGTACTAAAGTTAAGTTGGGTTCCTAAGACTTCTTGGACACTAGTCCAAAATCGTCATGTAAACACTGATCCTCTATCGGATATAATCCTCTTAGGCACACCATGTAGCCTCACAATCTCACTGATGAAACTCTAGCTATGCCAGGTGCCTGATACATCGTACGCAGAGGAATAAAATGATCACTCTTCGTCAGAGTGTCGACTACTACAAAAATCGAGTCCTGTCTCCTTGTCGTCAGTGGAAATACAAAAATGAAATCTATCAAAATGACCTCCCATTTCGATTCTGGAATAGTGTGTGGTTGTAGTAATCCTGCCGGATTTCTATTTTTAGCCTTAACCTACTGACATTCTAGACATATTGACATGTAGTTGACTATGTTTTCCTTCATTCCTTTCTAGAAGAATAAGGGTTTAAGGTCTTCCCTCATCTTCGTGACTTTGGTATGAGCCATGTACACTTCTCTATGAGCCTCATTTAGGATCAAACTCCTCAACTCTTCATTGGGCAGTACGTAAATTTGAATTTTAAATATCAATAATCCGTCTTTGTCCACCGTAAATCCCTCAAATTTTTGTACCATCATTGTGTTTTGTTCGATAAAATCCTTTAATTCTTTGTACCAATCATCATTGCGTTGTAAAGTTATAATATTTTCATGTAGATTCATCTGAAGAGGTATCACCGAGAATATGTGTGGTCTCCGACTCAACACATCAACCACTATATTCATTGTTCCTTTTATGTAAGTAATCTTGAAATCGTACTCACTAATCAATTCCGACCAACGTTGTTGTTGTGCGTTCAAGTCGCTTTGCGTAAAGATTTGTTGTAGACCACAGTGGTCCATTTTTAGTTCAAATTTTCATCCAATAAGGTAGTGTCTCCAAACTCTCAAGGCATAAACAATGGCTAACAAATCCAAATCATGCGTCACATAGTTTTCCTCATGCCTTCTCAATTTTCTCGAGATGTAAGCAATCACTCCATCGTCTTGCATCAAGACTCCACCTAAGCCTTCATTGGATGCGTCAGTGCATACCAAGAAGTATGCGTCCATGTCAGGGACCTTTAGTATTGGTGTTGTCATCAACAACTCCTTGAGCCTCTAAAATGCCTCCACGCATTTCTCGGTCCAAACAAGCTTCTTGTTCTTCTTATGCAATTCCGTGATCGAATTTGCTATCTTCGAAAAACCCTCAACGAACCGTCGATAGTATCCCACTAAACCCATGAGGCTACACACTTCTAGGACATTCGTCAGTACAGGCCATTCCATAATATCCTTGACCTTTTTTGGATCCACAACGATACCTTCACTGGATATGACATGCCCTAAGAAATGAAACTTTGATTGATAAAACGAGCATTTAGACAAGTTCCCATACAATTTGTTCTCTCGTAGACACTGTAGTACCATGCGCAAGTGCTCATAATGCTCCTCCATCATCCGAGAGTAAATCAAAATATCTTCAATGAATACTTGGATGAACTTGTCCAAGTATTCATGGAACACCACGTTCATCAAAATCATAAATACCCCTAGGGCGTTCGTCAGTCCAAACGGTAAAATAGTAAATCATAATGTCCAAACCTTATCTTAAAGGCAGTCTTAGGAATGTCTTCCTCCTTGATATGTAATTGGTGATACCCTGATCTCAAGTCGATTTTTGAAAACACCATCGCGCCTTTCATCTGATCAAACAAATCATCAATCCTTGGCAACAGATACTAATTCTTGATCGTTGCCTTGTTCAATTGACGGTAGTCAATTTAGAGTCTCCACGGCCCACCCTTCTTCCATATGAATATAACAGGAGCATCCCACGGTGACACACTGGATCATATAAGTCCTAGGTCCAACAACTCCTTCAGTTGCATTTTCAACTCCTTTAACTACGGGGTTGACATCCGATAAGGGGTTCTCGCTATCAGTTCAGTTCTTGGTTTTAGGTCAATGGTAAATTCCAATTCCCTCTTCGGTGACATCCGAGGTAACTCCTTGGAGAAGACGTCTGCAAAGTCTCACACTACCGGAAGGTTTTCTAGACCTTCCTCTACGCCCTTCTCGTTTAAAGAAAGGATTGCATATCTCTTACATCCCTTACGCATGCTCTTCTGTAGCTGCAAGGAAGAGATGAATCTCAGGGAAACTACCTGGTTCCAACCTACAATCACATGTCTCTATCCCTCGTCATTAACCAAGATCAACTGTTTCGTCTTACAGTTGAGTATCTCCTCATGCGATTCCAACCAGTCCATACTGATCATGACATCATAAGACCGTAAGATCGTGACGTACAAGTTATCCCTTGTGAAAAATTCTCCCAGGTTAAGGCTACAACCCATAACATTCCCTCCAACCTTCTGTTTGGCTCCTGGAGCCATTTCTACAAAGCTAAACTCATCATGTTCGACTACCTTTACCTTAATTATTTTTAGCATTGTACTAGAAATAAAACTCTATGTAGCACCTAGATCTATCAAAATACTAAGGGTTTGGTCAATGACAGTACATGACATCTTGAGCACAGTCAACTAGTGCTCTGCTTGGAATTTATTCACCATTGCATGAATCTGATGGGCCTTGCCCAAATCTCCCACGGTAGTCGGTCTGGTTGATCTAGATGCTCTCGTCCTCTCAATTGAGAAGTCGCACTGGTAATGTGGCTCTCAACATGTCCAAAACCTTGTCTTTGGTCCAGTACTCCTCGTACCTAAAGTAGAAGTTAACGGTCCACCGATCTTGAATCCTAGTCAGTTCTGCTGAACAAACCTAAACTATTGATGTTTTGGTCAAGGTTGTTGCTGGCGTGGTGGTCCTTTGTAAGGCGTTCGTGGCTGAGGCATTGGTCACCGTGGTTTAGTGTATGTGGATCGTCTTCGAGTGCCTAGAAATCCTAGTGAATGTCTAGCTGGTGTCTGATACTGTTGCACACTAGATGACACCTATCCTGCTAGTCTCACTAGAGTCTTTCTCTGACCCCCGCTGATAAAATCCTCCTCTGATATGAGGGCCTTCTTGACAACATCATGCAAGGTTTGAGGCATCATAATCCTTATCTTTGCATGAATGTTAACGTTAAGGCCGAACACGAACTTGTTGACCTTAAGTTTCTCAGTATTCAGGTGCAGAGCATACTAAAGTAGCTCCATGAAATGAGCCTCGTACTTAGGTACCGTACAACCACCCTGTCACAAGGAGTTCAACTCATTGAGCTGATGCTCAATGAATTCCTCAGATAGATATCTCTCTTGGAACCATTCCCATGACACATCTTCGACTACCATGTTCAATTGCAGCAGGAGCGTCTTCGACCATAGAAGAGCACTCCCCTTTAGTTGAAATATCGTTATGCGGACCTTCATGTTGGAGGTATAGTCGCGAAATGAAAATCACATCGCCATATTCTCCAACCATGCCTCGGTGACTGCGTCGTCCAGGGTACCAAATAACTCAGGAAATTTGACCTTCTCGAATTCGTGATGAATACTACCAGTACCGACTAGAGTGCACAGTGGACCATCAGGAGGTGTTGGATCCCTGGACTCATCTCTATCCAAACAACTGATCAATGGCTCATACATTCTCTGTAAGTACCTCATCAACCCAACCACATCAACCGACAACCTGTTCGTCCCCTTAGGGGTTATACCCCTCGGGCGTGGATGCTACTAGGGGTGTTGGGCCTCCTCCCCTAACACCCCGTCGTCTGTCTTCGCGACAACCTCTAACCATGATTACCTGCACGAATACAATCAATTTTAATTAGCGACATTTTATAATCAAGTACTCAATCAATGAAAGTTGTAGTGATCCCAAGTCGCGGGTCGTACTGGATATAATACCATATGTAACATCCCCATCATTACGACAACATATGATTCATAACAATTGCAATTTTTTTGCCCTTTTTTTCTTAAACAGGAAGGTAACAACGACAACCGTTAGTCAACACAACCTGACAACGAACACAACGCACGTAGTTCAGGAAACAAAAAACATAACGACCTAGCCTACTAGCACATCATGCAGCTGGAAGCAACATACAACATTCAATCAGACGAAAATAAAAACGACTACCCACCCATCGTACCCTGCAAGGTTAATACCTCTAGGACACATAAGCAATGCTCAAGCCCGATATCCCATCGATTTTGACCATTTAAGGTCTCAAGGCTAGCGACTATTCTGACGAACAAGGAGGTGTCTACATCCCAGCCAACATAAGAAAGACAATGCCTACAAGGTAAAAGACAACATCAAATCAACCAAATGAAACAACACCTACTGACACACGTAACATGAACCATCAATGCAAGCAAGAAATAGTGATCAATGAATCAACAATTGCATGGCGCATAAATAAATAACAACAGTCGATCATTATTGTCTCCTCACCATGCACCACCAAATAATCTAATATTTAGACAATACTTAAATTAACACTAAATTTATGAGCGCGCGAGAGAGATGACATACACAATCTATCTAACAATAACAAACTTGAGGCGTAATTCTATTTAAAGTCCAGGCGCACTAATTAATCAATCATTCATTAAATAGAATCCAAGGCGTGAGAAGTGATATACCTTTCAGGTTCCTTTATTTAATCACACAAACATCATGTCCATGTAAACAATAACTACATTCATTCAACTTGGAAATTCAATAAAGAAATGACTAAAAACTACACTGGTAATACATCCATCTATCTTCTGCAATCAATAGTTTACCCTCCATTAAAACATTTTTCATCACACCATTAATTTCCTCCATCATGATAATCCTAGTTTAAGGCTACAAAAACAATTAACACTATTAAATCACTCAAACAAACAATTAACATTAACAAAGTAGAAAACCTTTCAATCATTCATGTGGTCGTTAGCTTAACATCTTGTTCATCAATTTCAACCATTATTAATTAAGTAACATAGTCCTCCAATAAAAAGTTTACTGGGCTATTCAATAAATCCCAAAGATAACAAAGTAATTAACAACACCAATTTGTACAATATAGACATAAAATTTAACAACAAATGAATTGAACATAGTTTACATACCAATTTAATTAATCATAGAAAAATCGCACAGATTTAAGACACCATTTAAGAAACTTTAAAAAGAACCCCGTCTACTATGGCGATTGCGGTTAGACAAGCAAGGGTTGGGATTCCATGATTGATTAGACAAAAGGTAGTTATAATCTCTTGAGAAAAAAGACTTTTAATTTCTATAGTAAAAGGCAAGGAATTATTGTGTAATTAACTACAATCTCGGTGTGAATAATAAAATCTCTGAGTAAAGTTAATAAAATTAATTGCTAGTAATAAAAGTAATTATCTCTGCTAATAATAATTAAATCATTGTGCAACTAAATCAAGGGATATCAATTCTCAGAAATTTAATACAGATAGAATAATCTCGGTTAGAAAAAAAGGCAGCCAAAAAGAGGAAATCTTATAGCTGTATGCATTTGAAGCCTTATCTGGCAATTTTCATAACACGCCGACAAAAGAACATTTATCGCTTGAGACTTTGGAACCCTTTTTCCATTATTGCAAAGTTAATACACATAAATTATAGATTCGATCGTACACTTAATATTTCATACTTATTGTTAGTTGGCAATTTAATAATCTCGACGGTACTCTCATCATCAATATCGCTTCTCGATTGTGCTCTTGGGTGGAACTGTTCAATAGAGATGACGTACTGAAGAGAAACACATTGCCATGATTGTTGGAAATGAAATGCGTGGGAGCAAGTGAGATTATATAATTTGTCGTGATTTGTGAGAGCCCGACAAATTCAATGCGTGGAAATTAGATAAAAAAAAATACAAGGACGCGTCCACATTCCATAACTCAGAAATTGCGAATCAGTTTAATTAAAATTCACCTACTAACAGAAATTAAGAATTCCCCGAGCAGACCATACATCAATTTGATTACAGACATAAATTTCAGTTTCCCATCGCTCAGAAGTGCCAACTGTCTGAATGGACATTCATGAAAGAAGGAGAACACGTTGTCATTGGCTCAGAAATTCAGAGAATAACACAAGATCTGCCACTACCCTCAAACACAATTAAAAGATTAAAAAGATATACACGCTTCGTCACACCCCGGTGATTCACCTTATTCTCTTGGTAGCAGCCAATGAATTCCTGGTGGGCGAGGTGCAGAACCAATAAACTCATAAAACAAAAATTGTTCGAGTGGGGTGGGTTGATTCCCATATATAGAATAACTAGACCGGTGACTTTCGTTTCAGTAAAGAAAATGGAATCAGCTAAAATGAAGTGAATCGAAAGGTGTGAATGAAAAGAAAATCTCTTCCTTAGTAACTCAGGTAAACGAACTACTGAACACGTAGGTGGGTGTGGAAACACGAGTGTCTGAACACAGACATCTATAGATTATGCCGAATGATGTTTATGGCTAATTGCATTAGGGAATGAAGCAAGGTAGCTAAGGAAACATTAAAAGAGAAATACAAGGACCCCGCATCAACACATTATTTACTTTTTCAGCCCCACTCACGTATTCTCATCCTTTATGTCCCAATCCATGCGTTTCATTATGGTTTGGTGTCACACAATTTCTTGCCCATTGGACCGGGAGTAAACAAGTTCTGCTCAGCAGGTAAAACACAGTTAAAGGATTGTAAAAAAACAAGGATTGTGAGAAAAAAATACAGATCCCACGTTAGAAAGAGGGAAGATTCTAAATTCACTTGGATTTAACAATATGCTAGATATTGATCTTATTTAAGATTAGATCGTGAACGTGAACTAGAACTATTCTAAATTTAAAAATATGATTACACTTTAAAAATATGTTTAAACTTTAGATCATGATGCATGTAATTTTGAACTTGAGCATTTGATTATCTGAGAACAGACTCTATCCCACTTCAGAAAAGGGGAAGATTCTAAATTTTCTTCGATTGCATTCCTTGCCTTCTTGTCCAAGAATGGCCTAATATAGATATTTGTGTTTTTTTGCATACAATGAAGTGAATTCCTTCTTGGGGTATTGTCAAACTCTTAACTAATTGATTACTAACCACAAATCAACATTTGTATATTTACAGATAATCTATGTGCGTAAAATCATGAAGATGGGTAACCCTTTTGCTTGTTTTATGACAATTTTTTTTTTAATTTTAACAGGTTCTTCAACTTCCGGTAAACAAAAGTATTTTTTTTATCTATAATTTTACTTTACTGTAAAACCAAAACTTGTGAAGAATTTTGTTAATTTTCTACTGATTATTTTTCAATTTTTTTTTATTGAGATTTGATATGTCAATTTGGAAATTGTTTGACAGTATTTTCCTTAAAAATGAAGGGAAAGATAATGAGTTATTTTTTCCCACAACAATGTATCCATTATTAAACTTTTGTTTTTGACAAATGAAATATACCGCAACAATCTACAGAGAATATATTTTGTGATGACTATAGTTTTGAATATAACGAATGAATATTATAATTTCTAGAATTTTTTTAAGTTGACCAATCTGAAAAAAGTTACAGATTTTAAACACATGTTTTCCTCCACCATGTATCTATCTTAATTTTTACTTAAAAGTAAAATCTAAAAATACCCTTTTGAAGAAAACAGTTTAAGGATTATGAATATAAATTCTCCATAATTTTCCACTGTGTAGTGTATTTTTAGAGATATGGATTTTTCATTTCACCGAATCATAATCTCACCTAAAAATATTATGCAGTGGTTTTTTTATAAAATTAGATAAAAACAATGAAAATGAAAACAAATTATACCCAATGAAAATAGATTCAATTTTAAAAATGTTGGTATCAATTTTGAAACTAAATTCTGATCATTTGTAGGAGTCTGCTACCTCCAAAGATGAAGTAAGATGGAGAGAATTTGCAGTTTCCTTCAAACAATCCCATTTTCATGTTTTCAACTCAAACCTAGTTTTTAACGAAATCCGTTAAAAATAAACGTTTCGGCCGAAATATGATTACCACAGGAAAATAATTCATCTAAAAAACATTGTACACGAATTTCGAGGGTGGCGTTAAATTTGACATGCAAGTTTTCGGCCGAAAAAGGTTTCGACCAAACAATTCCTAGCAACATTTTTTTCGGCCAATTTTGGACACCCGATTGTCATGAAAGTGTTACCCATATTCATGATTTTACCCATGTACGTGTATGATCACACTTATGTTTAGATTATGATGCAAGAATATTTCAAAGAAAATTTGATTATATGTAATATGAATACATCCTATGTAGAAAGATGAAAGATTTATGGTTTTTGAAGAATGACTTAATATATGTGCAGATTTTTGTTTTTTACATGTACATGAAAGATTATATGAGAACATCTATTCCACTGTAGAAATATGAGATAAGTACTTTCTTGGAAGAATGGATTTTAATATGGAGATTTGTGAACTTTTATAGATATATGTATTTTCGTGGAAGAATGACTTAATATGAGATTTGTGAACTTTCATAGATATAAGTATTTTCTTGGAAGAATGACTTAATATGGAGATTTGCGAGTCTTTTAATTTGAAAGAGCATTTGATTACATGAGAACATCTATTCCACTGCAGAAAGAGGAGATACTTATTTTTTCGGAATAATGGATTAATATGGAGATTTGTGAACTTTCTGCATACACAGGTGAATTCGTTTTCAGGGTATTATCTAACTCTGAACACTAAAATTGGTTACCAAGCACACCCTTTTTCTCTTTAAAAATATGTTAGATATGATCTTACTTTGTTTAGATCACGTAGGAAATTTTGAAGGAGCATTTGGTTATAAAATAAAATTAAATATTTATGCAAATAACGGCTTAATATGGAGAGTAACTATTTTGGAAGTTTGGGAACTTTGTGATGTAAGTTTGGTTTAAAACAAATGCCAAAAAAGAATAATAAAAGAGAGCAATAATCTTAGATCCATGGTACTCCGGTTGGGTATGTTATACTTTCTCACATGGTTATGTTATTATTGATGATCTGCTTGGGTATGTTAGTCTTTCTCATTGCTTATTTAATAGAGTTAAATATCTTTAAAATATTTTCTAAAAAAATATATGTGAATATGTGTTATTGTTTTTTTTTGTTACAGTGATGTTTACATTCTTGGTGGAAAAAGAGCATGGATGTTTGAAGATGAAACTTCAACACCTTTGGTATGTCAATTTTTCTTTAATCACAATTTGTTTTATTTATCTAAAATGGTATGTGTACATTTTATTTGAAATTTGTAGATATATTTTATTTAAAATGTTTAAATTTTAAATTTGAGAAATGTTTATTTTTATTTTTATTCAGGTATGAAGAGATCTATCTCAACGATGGCTTCGAGTTGAATTTTGGAGTTAAATGTTAATTGCCTCTCAATTTTTTTTATTAGCCTAAAATTCCTTCGGAACCTATGTTTTCCACTATGTAGCTACTGCAACTATGTGAACTTTCAGTGTGTGTGTGTGTGTGTGTGTGTATATATATATATATATTGAATTCAAAATATCAATTTATTGTTTGATCTTTGATTTCTCTTGTATTGTTTATGATGGTGAAAGGAAAGTTTATGTTATATGATAGTGTGCTGAAATTAAAAATGATTTATTTCAGTATAAATTAAAGGATTTAATTTGGAAATATTATATAATTTTGAAATTTATGAGATCTAAAGGGTCAATATTAATTTTGAAATATCATATATCATGTGCAACTATATTGAACTCATTTTAAAAACATCTTTGAAGGGTGACAAGACCGTGAGGATTTGTTTGTACTTCATTAATCAATGCACCTTACCAACTACCTTTTGTGGCTTGCATTGAGACAACTTTCAATTTTTAGTATAAAAGTACTTCTAATTTTGTAGCAAAAATGGAAAATAATTTTTCTTTAGAAAATAAATCATGAAATGGTAAAAAACAAATTGCAAAGGAGGTAAACTAGCCAAGATTAATTTTGAAATATCATATATCATGTGCAATTATATTGAACTCATTTTACAAACATATTTGAAGGGTGACAAGACCATGAGGATTTGTCTATACTTCATTAATGAATGTACCTTACCAACTACCTTTTTGTAACATCCCCATCGTTATGACAACATGCGACGCATAACAAGTGCAATTTTTTTTCCTTTTTTTTTAAGCAGGAAGGTAACAATGACAATCATTAGTCAACACAACTTGACGATGAACACAACACACACAGTTCAGGCATCATAAAACATAATGACCTATCCTACTAGCACATCATGTAACTAGAAGCAACATACGACATTCAATCAGAAGAAAATGAAAATGACTACTCACCTGTCCTACCCTGCAAGGTTAGGACCTCCAGGACACATAAGAAATGCTCAAGCCTAGGTTCAAATCGATTTTTACCATTTAAGGTATCAAGGTTGGCGACTGTTCTAAGGAACAAGGAGGTGTCTACATCCCGCCCGACACAAGCAAGACAACGCCTACAAGCTAAAAGACAACATCAAATCAACCAAATGCAACAACACCTACTGACACACGTAACACAAAACTTCAATGCGAGCGAGAAATATCGATCAATGAATCAAAATTTGCATGGCACACAAATAAATAACAACATCCTATCGTTAGTGGCCCTTCATCGTGCACCACCAAATAATCTAATATTTGGACAATACTTTAATTAACCTTAAATTTATGAGAGCGCAAGAGAGCTGACATACATAATCTATCTAGCAATAACAAATTTGAGGCACAATTCTATTTAAAGTCCAAGCGTGCTAATTAATCAATCATTCATTAAATAGAATCTGAGGTGTGAGGAGTGATATACCTTCCGTGGTCCTTTATTTAATCACGCAAACATAATGTCCATGTAAACAATAACTACATTCATTCAACTTGGCAATTCAATAAAGAAATGACTAAAAACTACATTGGTAATACATCCATCTATCTTCTACAATCAAAAGTTTAACCTTCATTAAAACCTTTTTCATCATGCCATTAATTTCCTACATCATGATAATCCCTAGTTTAAGGCTACAAAAACAATTAACACTATTAAATCACTCAAACAAACAATTAACATTAACAAAACAGATAACCCTTCAGCCATTCATGTGGTCGTTAGCTTAACATGTTGTTCATCAATTTCAACCATTATTAATTAAGTAACACAATCCTCCAATAAAAAGTTTACTGGGTATTCAACAAATCCCAAAGATAACAAAGTAATTTACATCACCAATTTGTACAATATAGACATAAAATTTAACAACAAATGAATTAAACATAGTTCAGATACCAATTTAATCAATTATAGAAAAATCGCACAGATTTAAGGCACCGTTTTAGAAACTTTAAAAAGAACCCCGTCTATTATCGCCAGTGCGGTTAGATAAGTAAGGGTTGGGATTCCAAGATTGCTTAGACATAAGGTAGTTATAATTTCCTGATAAAACAAACTTTTAATTTATGTATTAAAAGGCAAGGAATTGTTGTGTAATTAACTACAATCTCGGTGTGAATAATAAAATCTCTGAGTAAAGTTAATAAAAGTAATCGCTAGTAATAAAAGTAATTATCTCTGTGAACAATAATTAAATCGTTGTGCAACTAAATCAAGGGATATCAATTCTCGACAATTTAATATAGATAGAATAATCTCCGCGATAACATAGATTTAAAAAAAAGGCAGCCAAAAAGAGGAAATCCTGTAGTTGTATGCATTCAAAGCCTTATCTAGCAATTTTCATAACATGTCAACAAAAGAACATTTATCGCTTGAGACTTTGGAACCCTTTTTCCGTTATTGCAAGGTTAATACACAGAAATTATAGATTCGATTGTACACTTAATATTTCATACTTATTGTTAGTTGGCAATTTAATAATCTCAACAATACTCTCATTATCAATCTCGCTTCTCGATTGCACTCTTCAGTGGAACTGTTCAATCAAGATGACGTATTGAAGAGCAACACAACGCCATGATTGTTAGAAATGAAATGCACGGGAGCAGGTGAGATTATATAATTTTCCGTGAGTTGTGAGAGTCTGGCACATTTAATGCATAGAAATTAAATAAAAAAAATTGCAAGGATGCGACCACATGCCATAACTCAGAAATTGCGAATCATTTTAATTAAAATTTTCCTACTGACAAAAATTAAGAATTCGTCGAGCAGACCATACATTCAATTTGATTACAGAGATAAATTTCAATTTCCCATCGCTCAGAGTTTGCGGGTTAGATGATATTTAGAAGTGCCAACTGTCTGAATGGTCATTCATGAAAGAAAGAGAACACACTGTCATTGGCTCAGAAATTCAGAGAATAACACAAGATCTACCACTACCCTCAAATGAATTAAAAGATTAAAAAGATATACACGCTTCGTCACATCCCCAATGATTCACCTTATTCTCTTGGCAGCCAGCCAATGAATTTAGGGTGGGCGAGGTGCGGAACCAATAAATTCATAAAACAAAAATTGTTTGAGTGGGGTGGGTTGATTCCCGTATATAGACTAACTAGACCGGTGACTTTCATTTCAGTAAAGCAAATTGAATCAGCTAAAATGAAGCGAATCGAGCAACTCAAATCGAAAGGTGTGAATGAAAATAAAATCTCTTCTTAGTAACTCACGTAAATGAACTATTGAATGCATAGGTGGGTGTGGAAACACGAGTGTCCGAACACAGGCGTCTATAGATTATGTCGGATGATGTTTTTGTCTAATTGCATTAGAGAATGAAGCAAGGTAGCTAAGGCAGCGGTAACAGAGCAATACAAGGACCCTGCAACAACACATTCTTTACTTTTTTCAGCCCCACTCATGTATTATCATTCTTTATGGCCCAATCCCTGCGTTTCATTATGGTTTGGCGTCACATATTTTCTTGCTCATTGGACTGGGAGTAAACAAGTTCTACTCAGCAAGTAAAATGCAGTTAAAGGATTGTATGAAAGAAAGTTCTACCCAACATTTAAATGTCGTTAAAGGATTATAAAAACAAAATCTGCCCAGCATAAAACATAATCACAGGTTTTAACAAACACAGGTAAGGGTGGGAGCATGAGCTCAATATGGATACCAACAGATCATACCATCTCCAAATAAAATGATTTACAGTCCCCAACAATAGATCGCCTGAGAGAGATTTTTATCTTTAGTCTTTTAAAATAAAAATGAAGATCGCAATGAAGGCCTATAATGTTGGCATTTTGCATAAAAGGATTTAAAATAAAGGTAAATCATGAATACTGGTGGAACACATCAAAATATTAGTAAATGTAGGAAATAATCTGATAGACGCAACTATCGTTGCACCACAAGAATATAAGAAATCCAGTAGACAACTGGAATTAATGATGGTTGCAACGCTACCGGAAATTGGACTACAGATAAATAATCAAGGAGCATTCTCTGTGCAATAGAGACTATAAACACAAAGGAGGTAGTCTCTTTTGGGGAAATCATAAAGCCTTACATTAACAACAAACGCATAGCAAGAAACCCAAAATGTATACCATATATATGTAAATCAACAAGAAATCAACTAAATAAAATTGTGAAATTTAGACGTGTGTACCTTGAGCGAAGGTGAAGGTTTCGCTGCTACTGTCCTGCACTCGTGCTCCATCTAGATCTCATGTGCCAACCGATGAGACCTCACAGGTACCTCCCAACCAACATGATGCATACTCTTCTTCCCCCTGAGCTCCCCGAGCCACAAAGGGGCCACACACACAATATTAGAGAATCTTAGCTCCCATCTCTCCTCGCAAGGTCAAGCTACCACTCGTTACCCGAGTTGGGTTTCCCAACTCCCACAAGAAAAAATTTAGTCAAGATGAAATTTCAGCAGCGTAACCTTACGCAAACCAGACGTGATCCATACTCCTCCTCTGCCATACTTTTTATAGATTTTTCAAGTGATTAGTTTCCCAACCCTCATTAGATTCTTTTTATTAAATTTAATTAGGAAAAATCTCCCCCATACACATGTCACCCAATCCCTTAGTTGCACCAGAAAATCAATTTATTAATTAATTAGATTTGTCTATTTCCCTCACCCACCTAAAAGCGTTCCTAA
>SNQJ01S0164472.1:0-18021 GCA_010110895.2 Picea sitchensis | reverse complement strand
TTTGACTACTTTGACCTTTTGGGGCTTCTAGATGACTCATGAGGGTTCTCCAACTTCACATGGCCATAAATATCTAACCGTGAGGAGTTATGTGGCATTCCACATACCACTGAAAATGGCATGACATGTAATATCCATCCAAAATAATCTTACCTTCAAATATATTAAAACTCATATCATTATACATCAAAAAAACTTGGGTCCATTACCCAAACCTTTGTGCTACCGAAATTCGCTACCAAACTTTCTTCAAGGATTGATATCAATGGAAACCAACCCAAATAATCAACACACAAACACATGATTAGCCACATCATCCATAAAAAATCATACACCCCTTAGCCTGCACACAGTGCACGACTTTCCCTCATACAGTTGTGCATCTATGTGTGACTATTTATCGAATAGTTGTGCACTAATGCACAACTATCACACCTACAACCACACATGGGTGTGCATTTTTCCATCAAATAGGTGTGCATCCAATGCACGCCTATCTAGTCACCCCACACACCCATATGCACGACTGTTACCTTCATAACCGCACATTATGCACAGGGTTTCCCATCACAGCTGCACATTCATGAATGCATGTCTGATTGGGGAAATCCCACACATAATGTGTGGGAAACCGAGTTCTACCCGTGCACACATGGATAAACCCCCTTTTCCCATGCACTAGTGGGCCCCTACCCCTAAGAAAAACCCTGTACGACCCTTCGTACAGTTCCTAGCTACCCTCCCCAACTTCCAAAAGTACATGACAATAAGGGCACTAACGTGTCTCTTGCAACTCCTAGATTGGTAGCCCCATGCTCCCGTAATCTCCAAATTACCTCACAGCTCTCTCTCCAAATCAAAAAAATTGTCAAGTGCAAATGAGGTGGCATTGTGGGCCCACCATACATATATAGGCCCTTTTTTCCCAACTTCCACATTTTGTTATAGGATCCTAGAGCCTTTGTTTTTCAATCTATTCTCAGCCACGAGATCCTGATACAACCATCCACACATTCAAATTCCCTGGGTTATCACTTGCACTTTTGCCCGGAGGAGCTTTTTTCTCATGCCACGTTCAGGTACGCATGATCAATTTTAGTTTTATCAAATAGTTTTTATATGTTATTTATCATCAGATATTGTTCACATCGGGTATTTGGTTTTTTATGTGCATGTACTTGTTCAACAATATTACAGCCCCTTCAGGTATATGTTCAACATTGGCATGTAATTACTCTCTCTATAAAAAATGACATATCCCAGTCACACCCTCTGACATTTTCCTTTAGGGTCCCTACATTTGTCTCTGCAGTATCTTTACCTCTCCCACATTATGATACTGTCAACTGATAGAACTCTCCCCCACATGAGTTATCCCATTCATAGTTCCCCTTGACAACTTGACACTCATGTTGATTTCACCCCCTAGGATTGGGAGTCTCGATAGTATTTTTCACTTCCAAGAATGAACCCCATACTTATTCTTATCATATTTCTAACCTTCCCAGTGAAATCCCCGGGTCATCTCATCCTACACTTGGTTCTATTGACTGCACCCCCGCAGTTCCATTTATCCCTCCATATCATCCACCATCAGTTTACCCATATGTAGATTGTACTACATCCATTTACTTAATACATAAACCCACCCATGGGGCCCCCACCCTCCACTAGTTCTCTTTCAAAAACTTGTGCTCTAAAAGGCCAAGCCATCTTTCACTGGGGTGTATGTTTCTGTATCTGTATACTCAACCCAAATTATTCTTTATTTCTTTGGTAATTGTATAAATCCCTTGTTTCCAGCATATACATATATTTTTTAGTCGTCATCCCCTATGGACTTATTTTACCTAGAAAATCAACCCATGTCGCCCTTGGTTGGGGCATCCATCCTTTTTTCATATCGACATCGTTAACAAACATGAGTATTCCAAATCCATGTACCCATGATTTGATTTTTCCCACTTTGTTAGCCTCCGGCACAGTTTAACCCAACGTCTAGTTGTCCCCCTCACACTAGATCTAGTTTTACGATTTCTTCCAATCATCCCTCAACACCCCTACCAAGGGAATTCTTGAGTCCCATAGCGTCTTGACTTTGTCCATGTTACCCATCAGTACCTGACATCATCTATTACTCAGTGGATTTCAAGAAGCCCTTTTCTTTTTGACGTCGCGTCTCCCTTCTTGTCGACATCAACACAGTTTCTAGAAGGGTGGAAGTATCTTGACTCTCATTACCTTTTCAATGAGGAGTCTTGGACGACACATAGATATTAGTCATTGCTTTCTGATTCTGTTGACCCCCATAAAATTTGACTTCAACAAACTCTCATGTTAAGGTGGATCTTACTATATGATCGTTGTAGCTTTCCATACCAGCTGAAGACCTCTGAATTTTATAGGACATCAGTGCCTATGAGTCATCGACACTTCTTACCATAGTCCACTACTCGATTCAGAGCCAGTTCACCATTCAAGACTGTCATTTATCGTTATCAACTTCCCCCAAGGGCGTTGTAGCTTTCTACATCATCATACCTCTTGAGTTACAGCCCCACATTTTGGTTTCATGACATGAGCATGGGGCATGCTCGCCTCATTTGTATACAAATTTTATTTTTTCTTCCTAGAGAAAGGTTTGGTTCCCACAGTTTTTCCTCTCCCTACGGTGGATCACTCTTGCAGTTCCTCTCTTCACTCTTCCTTACAATGGAACTCTCAACAAAATAAACCTTTATGTATTTCAGCTATATGTATGCTCCTAACCTCACACATCAGGGGGCATCTATTATCACTGAAAAATCGCCCGCAGCATCGCACACAAAGGTTGAAGAAATACATCAATTATAGAAGCAATTAGTACACATACAACACCAAAATCCATCAAAAAGACATAAAACTATATAATTGGTTCAAAAATCAAAGTGTGCAAATTCACCAAAGGAAGTGCATGCACTGTGCGCATAATGCGTGGGCAACACAACCCTAATCGCGCACTGTGTGCAGAAGGCGCAAAATGCATGAATGTCTATGAACAAAGCCACACACTTCTCATGAACGACACATTTATGAATCTTATCGGTCTCTCAACCACTTCCAGTCCGACCCCCAACATGGTTTGACACTCATATCTGAGCGAAATCTAGCTTGGAGGATGGTCAAGGGCTAGGAAGTGCCCTAAAAGTCCCCTTGTTCACATTATGAACCAATTGTATCTTTTCATGAATGGACACTATAAATATGTGCCATGAGTTTGCTAGAAAAATAAGAACTTCAAGGTTTTGTTATGCTATAAGAATTATTCTTGGAGAATCCTCTTTTCTCTTTGAATCATTCAAGCACTATAGCAAGGGCCATGCCACTCACCTCTTGAGAGGATTCACATTGTATTTCTTCACCATTGTTACTTTCCATTGTATGAAGAGAAGATCTCTCTATTAGGAAACTCAAGAGCCCTCCCAAGGAGAAATATGAGATTCATAAGTCCCTTCCTTTCTCTACGGTGCTAGCCTATCAATATATTGATCCATTGGTAGCTATATGATTGTCATTTTTTTTTTCATGGTTCTAGTTTTTGCAAGCTTCTCTAACATCTGTTTTCTTTTGTTTTTATTTGTATTTCCTTGTTTCATGTGTATTTTCTTATATAATCAACTCACAAACCTATGTCTTGTTTAGTTGAATTAACTAGGTAAGTAAGTGTTGTGTTTTTTCTCACCCTTTTGACAAAACCAACACAACAAAATCCATGGAAATCACTTCCCATTTCCACTTTGGTATCTATATGGGTTGCAATAGTCTCGCAGGGTGTCGATGCTCGATCTTCACTTGTTGTCACTTTAAAAATTTCGAGATATAACGATCAATGCCTTGCTTCATCTTAGGCTAATAATATAGTTTCCTAATTGTTTTCACCATTTTCTGATAAACAGAGTGACCGACGTATGTCCTCCTATGAAAATCATCTATAATAAATTACCTCAGGTCTATTGAATCATACACATATATCCTCTTATTGTACATCAATAGGTTATCAACCCTCAACTGATATCCATTGTACCTCTTTTCCTTAGGTACTTGCTGCAACTTTTCCCTCACTAGATTGAAGAACTCATCTTCCAACAAGAGGGTATTAAGTCTCTATCAAATGTTGGACTCTCCTACACTTACTATTGTATTGTGTATTTTATGAATGCTTTGGTTGAGCATGCCAACTACTTTGTTCTCTTTTCCTTTTATGTGCTTGATTTCGAAGTCAAACTCAATAATCAATGTCATCCACCTAGACTATCTAACATTCAACATTGGTTGGCAAAACAAATACTTCAAACCACAATGGCCAAGCATGAGGATAAATCTCCTCTCAAGCAAGTAATGTCTCCACATCTTCAATGCATGTACAATTACGACAAGTTCTAGGTCATGGGTAGCATACCTCTTCTCATGTTCATTCAACTTTTGTGATTTAAAACAAACCACGTGTCCTTCTTGCATGAGGATTCCACTGATTCCCTCCTTGCAAGCATCTATGAAAACTAATAAATCTTTTTCTAGGTCTGCAATCCTTAAAACATGGGCATTGGTCAACAATTGTTTCAATTGCCAGAAACTATCTTCGCATTCTAGTGACCACACGAATCTCTTTCCTTTCCTTTGTAGTGACGTAATAGGATTTCAGATCTTTGAGAATCCTTTGATAAATATTCTGTAATATCCAACCAATCCCATGAAGGATATCACTTCCGTCAAATTTCTAGGGGACAACCAATCCATGATTTCTTTGATCTTTGCACGGTCTACTGCAAATCCTTCATCTGAGATTACGTGTCCTAGATACTAGATTTCCTTTTTAAAGAAATAACACTTGTTGAATTGGGCATATATTTGGTGCTATCTTAACACCTATAACACCATCCTGAGATGTTCTCCATGCTCCTCTTGATTCTTGGAATACACCAAAATTTCATCCACAAACACTAATACAAACTTGTCTAAGTACTTGTTGAGCACACTATTCATCAAACACATGAATGTAGTTGATTCATTTGTAAGTCCAAACGGAACCACAAAAAACTCGTAGTGTCCATACCTTTTCCTAAAGGATTTCTTGTGGATGTATTTTTCCTTAATCCTAACTTGATGATGTCCCGATCTCAAATCTCTTTTTGAGAAAAATGTAGCCCCTATGAGCTGGTCAAATAGATCATCTATTCTAGGAAAAGGGTACTTGTTCTTGATGTTCATCTTGTTTAGTTGTCGATAATAAATGCATAACCATAAGGTTCCATACTTATTCTTTACAAACAAGGATGGTTCTCCCCATGGGGACACACTCAATCTAATGTAACCTTTGTCCATAATTTCTTTCAACTGCATCTTCAGTTCCACAAACTCTAGCGCACTCAACCTATAAGGCACTCTCTATGTTCGCACTACTCCCGGCATGAGATCAATTGAAAATTCAAGGTCTCTTTTAAGAGGCAATCAAATCACCTCCTCTGGAAACACATCCTTAAACTCCCATAACATTGGATGGTCTTAAACCTTTAGCTCACTACCTTCTATTGAATTTAGTATTTGTATAGCATATATAGGACACCCTCTTCCATTATACTTCTTGATATGTAACTCTGACATTTGTCTCACAGAGACTATCATTCGAATGCATTGAAAAATTATCATATTACCTTCCTCATCTTCACATTCTAGATTTTTCTCATAGCAGTTCAATTTTTCCTTATGGGCGGCTAACCAATCCATTCCCAAAAACACGTCATAAGATCTAAGGGTTAGAACATTCAGATATGCTTGGGTCTAAAATCCCTCAATCCAAATTGGATAAGCTTCAACAACCTCTGCCAATTTCCCCTTTGTTTCAATGGCTAACTGAATTAACCACGCTTTGGTGTGATTCTTTCTATATAATGAACATGCCTCAACCACTCAAAGTGAAACATAAATAAGATTAGATCATGGGTCAATTAAAATAGAGATTGGTTGTTCAGTAATGATACCTTCCAATTCCACTACAGAGTCTTGGTGGTCTACTTTCATATTTTCTACTGTTGTGTAGACTATCGATATTCTCATGGCTACGTTGTTGATTGTAGATCCCCCCTATACGTTATACACTCTTTTACTATCATGTTGTCTATGGGGACAATCCCTCAATAGATGTGGCTCTCTACATCCCCAACATTGAAAATTTCCTTTCTTGGGATCCTCTTCTCTTTCCTTTTCCTGCTCTACTGGCTTATTCCTACTTTGGGATGGAAAATTTTGTTGATGCACACTCCTTCTTGGCTGACCCGACTATGAATCCTTCCCATAATTATTGCGCAGAAAATACTTGAATCCTTTCTTCTAGAATCCACTCTTTTGCTTTCTTTTCCAATCCTTAGGAGACTCATGCTTGTGCTTAGACTCATCGTAAAAACATTTATCCTTCTGAATGGGTGATGTTTCAAGTTTCTTGGGTTTGTCCAAAATCAATTCAATCTTGTTGTATTTGTGAAACCATTGAGAAAATGTTGGTTCCTTTCCTTCTGTCCTTGGGTAGAGGGGCATGCTTCAATAGTTCCCTAAGTCATTTTCATACCTCGAGTAGCTTATTCCCCATATTAAGATCATATAATTCATTTATCTTATCATCATAATACTTTGCATATAGTTAAGCCTTGCAAAAGTATCTCTCAAACTATTTCTAGGTTAATTTTCTTTCCTTCATCCTTTTGATTTCTTTGAGGTCTTCCCCACCAAATGGAAGCCCTCCATTTTGGGTTAAACCTTTGCAATCCTTGACTTGGTATTGTCCGAGTAGTTATGTACTTGGAAGTACTTTTTCAAGTTAAATAGCCTTGCCTTTGCTTCCTCTCCTTTATTTATTTCACCATCAAGGTAGGGCAACTTAGCTTTATTTGAGTATTTAGTGAGAAAAATTTGATATTTCTTCCTCTTTATCCTCTTAGAAATAATGGATTCATATAATTCATTTATCTTATCATCATAATACTTTGCATATAGTTAAGCCTTGCAAAAGTATCTCTCAAACTATTTCTAGGTTAATTTTCTTTCCTTCATCCTTTTGATTTCTTTGAGGTCTTCCCACCAAATGGAAGCCCCTCCATTTAGGTTAAACACTGCAATCCTTGACTTGGTATTGTCCGAGTAGTTATGTACTTGGAAGTACTTTTTCAAGTTAAATAGCCTTGCCTTTGCTTCCTCTCCTTTATTTATTTCACCATCAAAGGTGGGCAACTTAGCCTATTTGAATTATTTAGTCAGAAAACTTTGATATTTCTTCCTCTTTATCCTCTTAGAAATAATGGATTCCATGCCACTACTGAACTATCCTGTTGAATTAGTATTCCAACCAGAGGACTCCATGAAAATGCCTCCATTCGATCACCTCTCTTAGTTCCTTGACACTTTCTTTTGGAATAACTCTTTCCTGCATCAATGTGAGCCATTTCATGCTTTTGGGAATTCGAAGGGGTTTTCAACCTCTTCAGCTGTTGTAGTTCTGCATTTCTAGGACCTTGTTGCAATTTTTTTTGAATTTCAGATAGAATATGCAATATAATTGCATTGAAATCTTCCTGTTTGGACTGGGATCTCATAAGCCTCTCATTATATTCCTTCAGAATCCTCACCCTGGCCATCAAAATTGGAGGTGTTTCCCTATCCCTTCGGTCGTCATATTCTTCATCTCTTAGGTGCAAGAGGTCATCCATACTGTGATGTGCCATTCAATTCTGTGAGATTTTTCAATTCATCCTATGTGTTGAAACAACAATCATCATTAGCATTTCATGTCAGTATTCTGACTCAGGCATTTCAGACAACAAAAATCCTTTTTAAGCAACCTTACATGGTCTTAGTGATCCACTCAATCCTAGGGTTTGAACTATAGTATGATACCACTATGTAACACACCCAATACCTAAGTTACCTTTTAAGGGATCGAGTATTGAAATTATCACTTTTATCATATATCTTGATCCCCTCTTTTATTTTATCTTCATCGTCTTCTTCTCATAAAGAGATTTCCAATGGTGGAAATTTTGCTCAAAACTGAGTCCTAGATCGAAAGTTATGGCCTTTCCAAGGTTCCTTGGTATTCAACCTATATAAAATTGACACTTGGTGTCCATGTGACACCTTGAAATACTCATCATCTGACGTGAAGACTACATTGCACCTACATGATGCCACTAAAATTATACCACCAAGAGATTCTGGTCCACGTAGGACCATCAGACCTCTAGCTTGGAATCTTTGTTAGTACTCTCAAAACTAACCTCTGACTGATATGGTATCGAAGAATATTCCCTTTTGATGCTATCCGTTTAGAGATAGAATGGCTCAAGTATTTTCCTTTCTCTAAAACCAGGGTATCAAGGAATATACCCTTCTCCTTAATGGATGGTCGTGAGAGTAAGTCGCAATCTCCCGATAGATGGTTGAGACTGATTCACATCCTAAGGTTCTCCTACCAGTTTGAACCCACTCAAATCATCCACTTATGGGTAAGTGACACTTGTCACTCTAATCTTACTCCAGTCGCCCTGATGGAAACCCACATCATCCATGAAGTTATAAATTCATTCTATTAAATTAGACGATGCTCATGAAAAATAGATGGATATCATGTCATATCTCTAATATTTTCCATCCTGTGGTCAAGATATTCCCTCCATCGGACTCCACTTCTATGTCATCGAAGGATTTCTCTGGATCCATCAATGTCATACTTCGAAAGCAGTCAATGTTGAGCCAGCTGGACTCACGCTCAATATATCCACTTAATCAACTACTAACACACATCTTTGTGTTTATGTCCCTTGTCATCTCTCAGCCTTTTGACTTATTTGTGGGACCTGTAATGATCAATGTCTAAGAATCCATCCCTCTTGCTTCCAAATCTACGGTCCATACTGGCTGGACTTCGGGGCATTTTCTTCGGAGTTATTCTCACGGTACATGAGATTTTCTTTTGAAGGTCTTACTATGATAGGTTTGTTTCACAGTACTTTCCATAGTGCCCGAGGGATATCTTCGACATGACAACTCTGAATTCCCACTAATCAATGGTCATTATCTCTTCAGATCAATGGTTTTGGTCCTTCACTGACCAACACAGGGTTTACGGAGTCATAACTATCCCCTCCAAGGACTTATCCATTTTTTGAGTCCTACAAGACTTTAGTTTCTAATTTTTGAGGACTCAAGATGGTCTTGAGCCTCTACTAACTATTGAAATTAAGGCTAAGGCCTCACATGAGTTGGAGGCTCTCTACAAAGGGAACATATAGGTTCGAATAAGTAGCATTTTTCATTCATTCATCTTTACAATTTAACCGAGCATTAGTATGCATCACAGCATAGATTTTCTTACCAAATTCAATACATAGGTTAAGTATACAAATAGTATCTTGGATTTAAACAATCATATATACTAACACACAATTTTTCTATTCATGAGCATTCACATGAATCGTTCATAGTTAGTTCAATATACATGAACAATTATCTGATAAGGGAATGATCCAATCCAAGTGATTGAGAGAGGATACCTTTCCTCCCAACCTTATGCCTTGTTGTAGAGTCACTTCCTACAACACGTCGCCCCCGCTCCAATCCATGATACCACCAAGGAAATTGACTCAGTAGAGCTCTAAGTCTGCAATGATATTAGAAGGTTACTCTCCTTCTTCCTTTGACACAAAAAAAGTTTCCACTTCCCACTGAGCTCTGGGTCTCTACAAGTTTATCAGGTGGTTTCTCAACTACATTTCCTCTGCACAAGGGAGTCCCTTCTCTGTTTAACAGTCCCTCGGTGACCTCCCCTTACCAATGTCGATTTCTATCCAATAAGCACCAAGATACAACCCATTATTGCTCCAGTTTGAGAATTTGAGTCATCTCTGTTCAAGGTGATCATTATCAACTTGGAAAAGCTTCTTATTTTCTTCTAGAAATCTATCCTTTTCTTTATCAATCAACACATATGTGCTTATGCGCTCCGTTTCTCATATTTGAGCATTTTTCTCTTCTTTGGGCATCTAATTTTTTCCATCTTCTCTCTCCTCCTATGCACACTGCATTATTCCTTCTCTTCCTGTATTCTCCATCCTTTCAAGATCTTTGTTGAGTCCTATAGTCGTAACTTGCAATCTACCCTTTTTCAATCTAAAGGGGCATTTTGTGGTACGTTCTTGTCATTCACTCAATTGGCCATTCTTTCTACACATGGTCCAATTTTGGTAGTCATTACTACCCAACCACCTTTATGAACTTCTCTTTAATGTTCATGTGGTCTCTTCCATTAGTTTAGTGTGTTGGTGGTGAAATAATCATGTTTGTAATCATAGATAATCTTGTTGTGCAAGCTTCCTATTTTCTTCACTGATGCATCTCATATCCATTTCACTCAACTATCCCATTAGTCCTTTAATTCATCAATTTCCTTTGGTGTATCATGGACAATACTTATCAAGGTTGTTCCCTCTCAGTGAACAATTTGTTGTTGATATTAAATCAAAACACAATTACACTCCTCATATTAATAATATATGAATTTTGTGCATAATTATAGTCTTGGGAGAAAACAAGGTGTTACATAAATCCAAGTGTCTCTGGAAAAATCATCATTGAATATTAATAAATACTTACACCCAGAAAAAAAAGGAGAAGAATTTTGGACCACACAAGTCACTGTGAACATGCTACAAAAGGGTCAAGGTGGGCCACGAGGAACGTTTGTCAAAAATATCCCGATGATGACTGTCGAGAACATAACCGACACAAACGCTATATCTACAGGAAAAAAGAGGAAGACCAATCACCATAATGTTGATTACATAGTTTCTGCAATGAGTGATAGTTTAGATGACCAAACCGCTCATGCCAAAGTTTTCTAAAGTCATCACTATGAGCAACAAAAAATGATGAAAAGATGATGACCCAAAGTTGTTAAACTTGTGAGAACATGCTTAACATCTTTTAGATCCTTGATTACAACTTGGTGAGGTGAAAACTCTACAACTTGGTAATATCATCAACAATTCAAGTTGTGAGAACATGCTTATGATATTTTAGATCCTTGATTACAACTTGGTGAGGTGAAAACTCTACAGTTTTAGCTTCACTTGAATGAATGATTTGGTATACTGATAGAAGATTGTAGGAAATACTTGGAACACATAATACATCATTAAAATGACCATTATCTACCTAAACTATTCTAGAACCTACAACACTAAGATATCTATCATCCTCAACAAATATTTTCTTGGTGTTACATTAATTAAGAGAAGAAAATATGGCTTTATCCTTAGCCATATGATAAGATGCTCCAAAATCAATAAGACACTCATAAGAAGAAGAGGTAGAAGTTGTATTTAAGGAGAAACGAGAAGTAGAAAGTGCATGCCCATGAGAATAAGAAGAAGAAGTAGAATCAATATTGATGTTGTTCTTATTCATCAATGGTTCTAAAGCTTCCATCTTCTTAAAACATTTGGACTCCACGTGACCATCTTTCCCACAAAGTTGCAATGTTTTTCACTAGTCTTCTTACTTTTAGATTTTGCTCCTTTGTCACCATTAGGAGCGGAAGCTGGCTGAGAGGGTTTGGGACCCATGTTTTTCTTGTTGTTATGAAGAGGATGTTTCTCCTTGGGATTTCTAGATTATTTTTTTTGTTGGGCCACCAAGGATTTGTTGGATGTACCTACAGTCCTGATCAATCCAAGTTGCACAATCTTATATTTCTCTTGAATTAGAGATTCACAAAAAGAATCAAGAGAGGGTCCTTTATAAGAACTCCCTAGATCTTATCTAGTGGCATAAAAGGTAGATACAAAAATATAATATGCATTATGAAGCTTAGAAAGAATAACATATATGCATCAATCTTCCTTCAGTTCTAGTTTTCATTCTATACACAAAAGCCTAAGTTTTTTGAACCTAGATAAGTTGTCTTCAATTCAAGGAAAATTATTTGGACTTAAATTCATTAAGTATTGATTTTCCAATTGGTGAGCTTGAAAAATATTGTATTTACTAAACATAGCCTCAATATTTTACCAATATTAAATTAAGATAGATGGACATTAGTATTAGTCCATGGGCTTCATCATTCATATTAATCCGTTGATCATACTTGTCATCACCAATGGGTTCTTGTTCTTTTCCCAAGGTAATTTAGTGTAGTCCTTTACTTCTTAATAAATCCTCCATATGGGATTTACATTGGAGGTAGTTGGTACTGGTAAGAAAAATATCACTGGGAGAAGTCATATCAAATATGCATAAAAATATGAAACTGATGGTCTGGATGGAAAAGATCTCAAAAAATAGGTTGTTTAAAAGAAAACAACATTGAAAACGGACTTCAGATGTGAACGTTATTCCCTTTTGAAAAAAACGCATAAATGGTAACCAAAGATCCACGTGGGAAGTAGAAGTTGGTCCATGGGCTTATGCTCCTCCTAACTATGCCTATAAGCTCACTTTAAACAAGTTACTTATGAAATGACCGACTTTTATAAAATAAGTAGGAATCACTTTTACAATGAAGTTACTTTGTAAATGAATGTTGCATGCAAAAAAACTTAAAATAAAATAAAGTTATTAATATTGATTCACTTTTATAACTTAAGTGAAATTCACTTTCCAATGAATGCAAGAAGTTTTTCAAAAAGAGTAACAAAAAAAAGACTTGAACTCAAGACCTCTTACTAAGTAAAGTAACTTTTAACCAATTAAGCTGGTGCAAAACATATTGAATTGTTTGGAATGAGGATTATTGTTGAAGACAACCTTGGAGAGCATGCTCATAAAAAACGCTTTTCACACAAGAAAAAAATTCACTTCTCGATGAAAAAAAGGCTTATATCTCGATTAGATTACCTAGAAAATGCAAGTTTTCTCTTTATTTCTGATTTACCAAGATTGCACAGGGCGCATGGCAAAGAGCATACGTAGATAGGAAAAATAATTCTTCTATGTTTCTGATTTTTTGAGATCACACAGGGTGTGTGGCATAGAGCCTACGCATATACACAAGAGTAGCGACCCAAAAATTAAAAAATGAAAACTGAAATATTATCTTTGCAAAAATTTGAAAGGGCGTAACCAGTCTTTATACCTCTAGATCATATTGAAATGGATGTATCTTGGGAAAACAAAACCTTTTTTGAGTGAAAACAAAAGCGTTCATGACTGAAACAAGTGCTCTAGATGCAATGGAATAGTCTTCTCATTCTATAAATGTAAAAAAATGGAAGAAACCAAATATGAGGCAACACGACATCACGATATTGATCTACAATGGGAGAGGGTCTTCAAATTCACTCTAATACCATGTTTGAAAACACAATTATTCCAATAGAGGACAAACACCTTCAGTAACCACTCACACAACCAGATCAAATATTAACATACCAATGTTTTTAGGTGATAAAACCCTGATGGGGAAACATCCATGACCCTAGCAAATGTGACCACTTGGAGCAATTTATTAATGCAAAAGAAAAATATTACAGAGATATTTACAAGAGAGTTTCTTACAATCGATCATCGTAAAATTACCCTCCATTCTCTTTAAATAGATATCATGGACCAATCGGGTGTTAATCCATGGATCAATGTATCCATTAAGATCGAGGAGAATACGAATCGTCAAAACATATTGTGACCATCAGATCACCTAACTACAAATGCATACTAATGCATACTAAAAACACACACTAAGGAACACACTTTTACCTAACAACATATTAGACAAATTTGATCTTAACTAACTCCTAAGTATCTAAATATCCTAACAAAATAATCATCTCCTCAAGAATCCATTGATACATCACCACACAGATTCATAAAAATAACATGACACTTGAATAGTCCTTTGAGGGATAACTTATTAATAATACCCAAAATGTAACAAGTTTAACAATGTCTAAAACAAGAAGGATGGCATAACAACCTCAAAAATATATTAATGATAATTATATAAACTAAATTAAACTGCATTTGTTTTTTTACAAGCATGGATTTTTCTCCTCTCAACCTAGAATATCATGACAAATGACTGGAATAATTTAGAAAATATTTGATTAGACCCAGATTTTCTTATTTAAAAACATACATGGAAAACATGATGGAAACAATCAAGAAGAAATAAATATGAGGGATAAATTTAAGCAAGCCAATTAATAGAATCTTGGAAAGGAAAAACATGCTTCTTGCAAACTCTCAACTGGAACCTTTGAATAAGTTTTACATCTTTTTTAATAGTCTTCTCTTCATATTCTTGAATCTTATTTAGGGTTAGAGTTAGGGTTTTATTTTCCCCTTTTTAAATGTGAAATTAGATATTTGTGTCATCAATTGGGTCCCACTTTAGAAGTTCATAAATTTATTTTAACAAACCATTTTTCAAAAATGATTCGTCGCCAAGCTAACAAATAGTCCCAACTATAATTTGATTTGTATGGAATGATAGTTATGATTCCGACCATGGAAACCAATTCAAAATTGTTCTTCATGTCTCTAGATTTCCAATGAGCTCTCATTTTCTCAATTTTGACTTATGGATCAAAATTTATGGCCTCCAAAAGATAGAGACTCAGGAACCATTGATCTATCCACATGAGTTATGAGCACTTGATTTGTTGATCTGCCTAATTTATCCCACATGCATTGGGGAATACTTCTCATATCATGTTTATAAGAAAAATGTATCCCCATATTACATGTGTGTTAAATAGAGAGAACTATGGGACCCTTTGTAGCTTATGCATAGTGTAGATTTTGGTTTCCACCTCATCGCTCAGTCATCATGCCAAGTCACTACCTAGTAATCCATGTCCAACAAATATCATCCAAGTGTCACGCAATGATAGGTCCACTTCACTACCACATGTCCCAATGTGATAGGTCCACTTCACTTCCACGTGTCCTAATGTGATAGGTCCACTTCACTACCATGTGTCCCAATATTCCAAAGGAGCGGGTAGGGGGATAAAACTTAGGAAAATAATGAATAATTTCACAAAATAATAATATCAGAAAGTAGGATTACATAGAAATATGGAAATGTGATTGTAATAAAATGTGGGCTCCTGCATTCCACATTCAAAATTCAAAAACTAAACCAAGTGTAAGAATCAGTAAAAACTAAATGTAGAAATCAATAAAATTAGATAATTCACGAGGATTGAATTTTGGTGATGCAGAAATGTAGGTGAAAATTGAGGATTGCATAAATGTGGGTTGCGAGAGGTTAAGGGATGGATGAATGGGGGTCTCGCACATCCACATTAATGAAACATGATTAAGTAAAGGAATGTGGAGAGTAAATAAAATTAAGGAGCATAGAGATTAAGGAAAATTATTAAGCATGGAAAGAAGTTAAAATGACTAAGTATGGAGAGTAGTATAGAGAGGAGTGAGGTATTGCAGAATGTGGGAGAAAATTGGCATATCTTGGGCATATGACCTCTATTTTAGATTCCTTAAAATTCTTGAAAAACTTGAGACATAGGGTTATTCAATGAGAAGATAGACACAAGCAATTTCCTTGTTTTAATTTTTTTTTCTTTTCTTCTCTTTTTTTTTCAAAGAAAAACCATCCCTGTTGGCCTTGAATGAAAAATAAATGCAACATTGATTTTAATTCTTAAACTTTTTGGGTATTCATGATAAATGGTTGAAGGTTATTTGGAAATTTCAAATTTTGAAAATTTTGGTCTCCATTTGAAAGAAACGCAACTTCAAATATGTACCCCAATCACCTTCTTGATGGGTGTCTGGAAAACACATCAACATATCACTCCAACTATAGGACAATGACCCCCTATGGGTTGTTGAGAACACCATATCAAGACCAACTTCCTTATCCATTGGTCTATGCATTCATCCCCAAACCATTATCTCAATCTGAAAAATGCTTATTAGGAAAACTTTATTGAAAGACAAAGGAAACGAAATCTACCTATCCTAACCTACTTGGAGAGAGAGGCTAGTTTCAACTTTAAGTATAATTCCAATGTATTCATGTACATAACCAACTCATATGATTATTCCCAACCATGATTGAGAGTGTTGTTTCATTGGGCATGTCCTGGGGACATTCTCCCATCATAAAATGTCCATGTTGCCATGGTGATGTTGCAAGAATAAATTAATACTAAACATCTATGGAGAACTATAGGGTTGTGTTTTGTTTTTCACCAACATTATCATTGTCTTCAACAATAAAATAAACCACCCTTCGAACCTCTTATTTTAAATTCACTTTTCCTTTTGATGGTGGAAATACCTCTTCTTCATTAAACTCTACTCGATAGGAGAAATCAACATCTTGAAAGTTTGATGTAAAGTGATGACTTTTATCATCACTTTTTTTTATCCCATGTTGACATTCCTATTTTATCTTCAAATAAACAAAATGTGGCAATTGAGAACCTACTGTAACATTTTCAACATGACCACATTGAAGGAGTCTTCATGTACATCTAGTGTAGTTTTTTCAAATATGTTCTTAAACTCATTGTCAACATTACTCTTAGATTGAGCATATGAGAGGTCGATATTTCCCTCTCATGGAGCATGTGGTGAATGGTATTCTTCTTGAATTGATACATAAGGTTTATCACTTTTATCTTCAAGAACATAATATGATGTAGATAAATTTTCACATCTTTCATTGGATTTATCTTCTAAATCCTTTTTTCCACCATATTGGAACATATTGTGAAGTTTAAGATATCAACACTACTTTCATGAATATTTTCTTCTTGATCTCATTGCATTAACTCTTTCCATATACACTTTCCTTCTTGGTTCAATAAAAATATCATGTTCATGGGAAAATTATTTGTACAACAACTAAAAATGATGAAACCATTTAGAAACATTTCTTGAGGAATCTCATGAAGGTCTTTCATAAATCTGAAAATGGAATTTTTAACTATCTCTTTCTCATTCATCTATATTTCAACCAAATTCAAGAAAAGAGAATATGGATCTTTCCTCGGGAATTATTTCTCAACAAATACATTTTATAACATGTTTTAACTAGTGATGGTTCCAGGCAGCAATGAATAAAACCATTCTCCAACACTTCCTTTAAGAGTTAATATAGTTAATCGGAATGCAACATCATCTACACCAACATTATAGATATCACAAACATTATAAAACTTAACCAAATGCTTCTTTGCATCCTCTGAATTATTTTCGAAGAACATGGGGAGATTTTCCATGAAAATATTTTTCATGAGATGAACCTCTCCTTACAAATTGAGGGGACTTGTGTGAAACTATTTCTTTCTTTGAGAACCTTCTCCCTTTACTATAACTTGAAGAAATTTTGTTGGGATTGGTGGGGAAGAAAAAATATCATCATAACATGAAATAAACTCCTCGTAGTATTCATCATATAGATCTTATTGAAATTATGGAATCTTTTTATTGAAGTCGCTAGAGAATATTTCTTCATAATCCAAAATTTTAATAATGGAGTCGCCAGGGAGATCATCTTCCCAAATCTTCGATGGTTCTTCAGTTTTATAGAAGTTGGCATAACTTAATTGTGTTTTTAATTCCAATGACATATCTTTAATACCACATGATGTTCCTTGAATGAGGTTTTCAAGAACCTAATTCATCTTAAATCAATCTACTAGATATTTTTCCAAAACTCAAACCAGACAACTTCTTATTTACTGCTTGAGATTTTTGGAAATAAATTGTGGTTGGAGTTTTGAAATGTCCAATGTTTCGAGTGGACAGTCCACCCATTATCAAGGACCATTGAAGTTTTGATGTTTGAAAAGAGTGTCGTGGATAATCTTTAAAGGAGAAAAAATTTGATCGTTGGATGTGGATAAGTGGACAAAGTGTAATATAGGTTCTAGTTTAGAAATAATATATAATCCTTAAACGTATCATATTTCCTTAAAATAAACCATTCCCTAGTATAGTAGCCAAAACTTTTGATTATTTTTT
>SNQJ01S0164471.1:7861-18119 GCA_010110895.2 Picea sitchensis | reverse complement strand
TCGGGGTTTTGTAAAAGAAGGGCCCAGAGGTTCAACCTTTCAACTCATGAACTTGCAAGTTGCGAGCAAGGCTAGTAGTCAGCCCTAGCCGATGGTCACACGTGGAGAGCACTAATAAGGAGGGGCCATACCATATCGAAATCTCGGGTATCGGTGATTGGTGAAGAAAATTCGAGGGTCTTCGACTCACGACTCGCGAGGTCGTGAGTTGTGAAAGGCACTTGCATTTAGGTGTGTATGTGGTCCTATCGAGATAGGGACTAAAGAAAGGGAGCTAGAGCTTTGTCTCTAAGCGGCGGGTAGATCTGGACGGCCAGAATCAGTGCGCCCAGATCTACGACCAGGGTTTCATTCCGGAGCCCCCTCGCCATTCTACCTTTAAGATTGGACTCACTTGTATCGTTGAGTCGCGAAACACAAAAAGGCACCTGGTTTGTTTGGCCTGTGGTTCTAACTCACGATCACAGAGAGGTGAACAGGGAAGAACTAGCCTGTAGCCTGCGCTAGGCCCCCGTAGGACTTCGAGGATTCTATCCCTTGAGGAAAAGCAAAAATTTTATTATGTCGTAGTGGGTGTGTTACATGTACTTCTTCCAAAAGGAAGAAAACTTGTCAGATGTAAATGGGTATATATAACTAAGTATGCATTAGCTGGAAGTGTTGAAAGACATAACACTTGGTTAGTTTCCAAAGGATTTTCTCAAGTTAAAGGAATTTACTATAATGAAACCTTCGCCCCTGTAGCCAAAATGAATTCCAACTGCCTTGTTCTAACCCTTTCTGCCTCATATAAATGGTATGTCCATCAGATAGATGTTAAATATGCTTTATTACATGGGGATTTGTAGGAATAAATTTACATGGAACAACCTCTTGGCCATGTTCATAATGACTTGAGCCTTGTTTGCCACATTAATAAATCTCTCTATGGTCTTAAGCAAGTTCCTTGGGCTTGCAATGCTAAAATGGATATCTTTCTTCTTGACATTGAATTTTCTAGATGTCATTTTGACCCCAATGTCTCTATCAAGAAAGTAGGAAACCATCCCATAATACTTTTTCTTTATGTTCATGACCTTATTCTCACTGGTAGTGACACCAAACTTATAAACCATGTGAAATCCATCCTTAAGAAGAAATTTGGAATGATAGGATTAGGTTATTTGCATTATTTCCTTGGCCTCAAAGTATTCAATAAATAAAGGAAGACATTTCTCTTTCCCAATCGAAGTATGCATTTGACCTTCCTCACCTCTTTCACATGGAAGATTGTAAATTGGCCCCTTCTCCCTTCCAATATGTAGTCAAACTTGCTACCACTTTTACTACACACAAAGTAGATGCACTTTTTATAGTTAGTTAGTTGGTAGCCTCTTATATTTGACTCATTATTGTCCTAATATTTCCTTTGTTGTTGGTCTTGTTTCCTAGTAAATGCAAACACCCCTTGAGATCCATTGGAAAGAAACAAAAATGATACTTTGATATACCCAAGGCATAAGTCATTTTGGGATACATTACAGTTTAGGGTGGACTTCTTTGTTGGTTGGTTTCATTGATTCCAATTGGGATGGTGACCATGATGATCAAAAGTCTACTATAGGTTATATTTTTAGTCTTGGTTTTGGACCTATCACTTGGGATTTTAAGAAGCAACATGCTCTTGCTCTTTCTTCAAGAGAAGCATAGTATCGAGCAATGTTAATGCAAGTCAAGAATCCTTGTGGCTTCAACGAATCCTTTCAAAGTTTGGATTCCAAAAGCAACATCTAACCACCCTTTGGTGTGACAATCAGATTTCCATGAATCTCACCAAAGATCAATTTTAAAATCAGTGCAACAAACACATTGATCTACACATGCATTTCATCAAAAATCTTATTCAATATCATTTTCTCGAAGTGCTCTTTTTCCCTACAGATAAACATGTTGTAGACATTTTCACAAAGTATCTTATAGAAGTGAAGTTTTATGAACTTCGATCTATGTTAGGAGTTTAGGAAGTAGTCATTAAGGGGGATACACTCTAATGCCTTCCTTCTCTTCCTTTAATCCTATCCCAAGTTGTTCTTAAGAGGGGGGGGAGGTGTTAGGATATTCACACACTTATGAGTTAGTTAAGATCAACTTGGTCTAAGGTGTCTTTAGGTAAAAGTGTGTTTATTTAGTATGCATTAGTACACAATTTTAGTGATGTAATTTGACGGTCACGATATGTTCTAGACATAAAGTGATCGAACAGTTCATATTCTCCTCGATATTAACAATTGTATTGATATACGACTTAAGACTAGATTCATCCATGATCTCTATTTAAAGAACATGGAGGGTCATTTCCTAAAGATTGATTGTGAGAAACTCTTATGTAAAATATTTTTCTTTTGCATTAATATATTGCATCAAGTGGCCTCATTGGTTGGGGTGATGGATTATTTCCCTCTTTGAGGGTTTTAACCACGTAAAAACATTGGTGTATTGATCTTTGATCTAGTTGTGTGGGTGGTTTCTTAAGGTGTTCGACTTGTGTGGAAATACCTTGCTTTGTCAAACAAATCATGCTCATTAAATTGGAAGAGTCGTGCCTCTAATATTAGTAAACTAAATTAAAAAAATAAATTGTAATCCATAAAAATTAAAAATTAAAAGATAGTCAACCATAATAAAAAATAAATAAAAAATGATCATAATAATTATAAAACTATATAATAAAATAAACTAGCATATATTCATCTTAACTCCATATCTTTTAAGCACCAAGAGAATTGCATCTCTGTTTCTTTTGATCCCTCATTGTAATCCCTAATTTTATAAAAAAAAATAGTCAACTATAATAAAATTTTAAAAAAAGGGGGCATAACAACTATACAACTCTATAATAAAATAAACCAACATAGATTCATCTTAACCTCGTATCTTTTAAGTACCAAGAGAATTATGTTTCTATTTCTTTTGATATTTTTCGGTACATATTAGATTTGGGGTTAAGCCAAATCTTATTTTTTCCACGTAATGCCTTTCCTTGAAAAAACCCACAGGGTACTTCCCCTCATTTCGAGGTTTGTACCCAGGGTAATCTGGATGCTTTAGGGCTCAAGGTTGGTTGAAAAAACAAAAATTGGCTCCCAGCCAAAACAAGCATGTCACAAAATGGGATTTGAACCTAAGTAGGGAGGATAACAACTATCCTCTTGGCCACTCAAGCTACGCCCAATTGATAATCAATATGGATCTATACTCATAAATAAAACATTTCATGTATAAAAATAAATCCAAAACATAGAAGAAGTTAGACACTATATTATGGAGGTACAAATATTTTGGATAATTTTTTTATTAAGATGCATATATAGATTTATTTATTTTTGCAAAAAAGAGGTATTGTCAATTGCATGTATGTATGTTATCCCTAGAAATATGTTGAAAGAGTGACATCATTTTCTATAAAGAAAAGATTTCATGTCTAGAAATATGTTTTTTTTTAACTGAAACATAATTTGTATTAATTCAAAAGGCAACATCTAAAGCATGCAACCAGTTACACAGAGATCATTCTTGGTATCCTTAGCAATATAACATAGTTCTTTGTGAATACATAAAAAAACTTCCAACATACTACAAAATAAATGTTCCGGGTGGACTTACATGTGGCCTACTTAACATACATTCCCAAGATGTAAATAATTTGAAAGTACATGAGTTTAATGACCAAAAAGAGCACTATCCACATCTTCTTTCCCCTCATTAGATTGAGGGGAGCTTTGTCCTTCAATTTCCACGAGATCTATCAATTGGTGGACCGTTTCATCCTCCTTTAGTGCAACCTGGTAGGAATTCTATGTTTCTATGTTGTTGGAAGCCATTGTTAATGATTCCATGCATTGGATGAGAGTGAAGTCTCACAACCTATGGAATTTCGCTTCGAGGGAATCAAGTCTCTGCTTTTGTTGCACTAGGATAGTCATGATATTAGCATTTTGAGTAGCACGAGACTACTCAATATCTGTGATTTTGGAAGAGAGTGTCAGCGAATTACTTTGGTTGGCTTGGATAAGGTCCTCACGTCAGCACATGAATTTTTGAAGCCCCTGAGTATCTGCATTATCCATAGTAACAAGACCTACACAATAGAATTGAATAGGATGCCAACATAATAGACCAATCCTCTTACTTAAGAAAGCAAGAAAATCCTTAGAATGAGGAGGTGGCCCCTTTCTAAATTACACCATCTAGTTGCCTTAGAATCAACACAAGAAACCTGTAGAGAATACCTGTATAAAAGGATAAATTGCAATCTTACACCAACAACCCTAAAATCATTAATGATAATGGCTTGCCTGAATTTCAAATTTGAGGTTCCAATGATATAATGACCATGCTTGAAAGATAGAATTATTTATTGAAGAGCCTGACATAGAAAATAAAGAGTAGTATTGAACCCAAAGATAAGGTACCAAGCTTTCACTCTATAACACATGTCCAAAGAAATCCATTCTTTGTCCACAATGATCCATATATCACGAAATTCTACATAACAAGAGACAACTTCAAAGATTGTATGCAGAGAAACTAAATGATTATCAACCCAAAATTCGAGGGAATGACTGCATTCATAAATGATCTTGTCTCGAAGAGAGCAGGCATGCACATTGAGATAGATACTTGAAAAACTCCCAACTTTGCCCACAATTACTAGTAAACAACAAATTCCTAAACAACCATAGACAACTTTGATAGATGTATTATGGGTATTAGAAATTTGGTGAACCCAGGTTCTTATGAGAGATATACAATTGAGATTTACCTTACCTAGAAGGGAACAAGCTCTCAGGATGATAACAAATTGTAGTGCAAGATTCCTAGGAAGATTGAAGCTCCTACCCACAGGTTCCACCACTCAAATGTATTCAAATCTCCAAATTTTAATGTCCCAGAAATAGAGTATATCATAGAGTTGAGACTGATAAAGCTTGAAATGTTTTTCTTCTCACTGGCATTAGAGGTTGAAGGAGAAAGGAGACCGAACCATAAAATACATAAACCAAAAAAAGACAGAGCAACTTACCAATTTACCAGGAATTAAGAACCAACTTCAAATGTCTGAGTACTTAGCTTTCTACTCTACCATTATCCCACCTCGAGTGTACTAGTGCTCAGGGTGGCATTCAATTTCCATGAACCATGATTGAATTCACATGGAAGGATGAGATAAATGCATCCTTGGGTTACCTTTCCCAAGGCTTGGCCAAATCAACTTTAAATGTTAAAACATTTCAAATTTAATGGACCTTGAAATCCACTTAGTCCAAGATTTAGGGTATAATCCTAAGGCCATCAAACCTATTTTTAATCAAAGTGATAGGGATAATCTCAACTACTATTTTAGCTCATTGATCTACCTCCTCATTCTGGTCCCTCTTGATACAAAAGATAGAAACATTGGCAAATAGTTTAATTTCTTATTCGATTATGGAGATGATGCTTTTTAGTTTAGATCCTTCATGACTAGATTTACCAATCATTGCTTTGATGATGACTATTGAGTCTCTAAAAATTAAGAGAGTTTTGATATTTGCTTCCTTGTCTATATATAGATCACACAGAAGGGCATATGCTTTGGCTAAATTGTTTGAGACATTACCTAGACCCTTTGCATAAGAATTTATTGAGATTCCTTTGGGATTATGTAGGCTCCCCTTGCTCTTGCCACCCCTATGTCTAGAAATATGTTTGAAACATAGAAGAACTTAGCCATTTTGTTACGAAGACACAAATAAACTAGATCATTTTTCTTACAAGTGTACATATAATCATAATACTTGTGTGTTGAAGTAACAAGTATTATTAATTGCATGTGGATACATTATCCCTAGAAATATATTGGAAGAGTGACGCCATTTTTTTTTTATAAACAAAACAAGTCACGTATAGAAGTATGTCCAAAACATAAAAGAAGCTAGAACTTTGACAAATCCCTTGTCGAAGAATAGAATAAGAGTCTGGGGTGGGGTTGAAGAAGAAGCACTATTATGTGCAAGCAACAATGCATATATATATAAATGTGTGTGTGTGTGTGTGTGTCATTTTTTTGAAAGTGAGACATATGCATTATCTTGCATTTTTGCATATCACTAGAGTGAAAATGATAGTGCAGTTATCATTCCTTCCATAGATGTGGTGCATGTCATTCTTATCAAGGTCAAGCCTTGCCATTTAGTTTTTGTAACGTTAGTGGTTGACTTTGTTGACATAAATCCTTAGGATTTATGTATAATTAATGGCCAAGCCATTTTGAGGGGGATTTGTTTTTTGTTACCATGTTTCATGGGAAGAGCTAATATGTTCTTTGGTTTAATTTTCATAAAGTACCAATGCGAGCATTGAATACGACAACAACATATGAAGGAAAATTCGGTGGCTTTGATACATGCGTGTATGTAATCTACATGACCACACCCAGAGATCCATTCATTGATCTTTCTTTCACCGACAAATTTCAAAACAACGTAACTCATTCCCCTACACAATAATATTTGGTTTTCCAATTCGTGATCATCTTCTTGTTGTACTTATCCATGCTTAAGAAATTCAATGACGCTTCATGCAATTTCCATATTCAAGGATTGAAGCATGCACTTGTTATTATCACTGGAAAGAATGTTTGTTGCAAAGAGGTGTAAGGATGAATCAAAGCTTCTACAATCTTCCATGGACAAGAATCTATTAGTTCTAGAATAAAGGAGGTTCCAATATTCTATTGTTGGAGTAGCATTATGAATGTTTGTTAACATTTGAAGCAAGTGAACTTGGGTGTCGACAATACCCTTTTAACAAAATATTGTATCCAAGTTGATTATAGTGGTAAAGTTTGTGTATAAAGACTTTCTTGGAGTTGTTACCACATATAAATATTTGTCCATTATTAGTGGTAGTTGGCCCAGGTAGCCAATAAGAAAGATTTATTGATCAATGATCAAATGTGCAATTGATATTTTTCTTGGAAAACTATAAGTGACTATCCATTTAAAGGCTTCATGTCCTTCATAAGGATCCTAAGGCATACATGTATAGCAGTTGCATGTATGTTAAAATATGTAACTCTAGTGGGGGCAAGGAGTAGTATTGGACTATGGCCAGAAGGCGCTTCTACATATAGAGACTCTTTAATGTTTCTTATAAGGTAGGGTTTACCAATGCCTACCATTCCTTGTATGATCATCTTCAATGTTTATTTTGTTCCCTTTGTCTGTGAATGTTGTAGCACTATGTCAAATGTTAGTCGTTGATTGTGTAATAATGTATTTGTGCACAGAGAAAGATTCCTTTTTTTTTATATGGTTTCTCCACTCGCTTTGCTATAATCAATGAATTTTGGTGTGGTTGTGAATGTAGCCTATGATAGTATAGGTTGGTTCCATGTATGGTTGGTATTAAACACTCAAAGTCCAACCATCTCATGCTCATTAAATTGGAAGCGTCATGTCTCTAATATTAATAAACCAAATAAAAAAATGTAATCCTTAAAAATGAAAAATGAAAAAATAGTCAACCATAATAAAAATTAAAAAAAGGATCATGATAATCATAAAACTCTATAATAAAATAAATCAACATTGATTCATCTTAACCTTGTATCTTAATAACTCTACAAGAAAATAAGCTAGTATAGATTCATCTTAACCCTATATATTTTAAGCAACAATATAATTCTTCAAGGATAGAAGGCGTGTAAATAGTCAACAGTTAACTTGCGACAAAAGCAAGAAAGTCACAAAGTGATATTTGAACCTAGGCATGGAAGGATAACAACTATCCTCTACACACAATTGTCAATTAAGATGGATACAAATTGGTAAATAAAACATTTCATGTACATAAATAAGTCCAAAACATAGAAGAAGCTAGACACTTTATTATGAAGATACAAATATTTTGGATAATTTTTTTATTAGCATGCATACATACATAATACGTTTGTATGAAAATAAGAGGTATTGTAAATTGCATATATGTGTGTTGCCCCTAGAAATATGTTGAAAGAGTGACAACATTTCTATAAATAAAACATTTTGTGTCTGAGATATGTCTGAAACATAGAAGAAGTTATACATTTTGTTATGAAGATACAAATAAATTAGATAATTTTTTATTTGCATGCATATATACATAATACTTTGTGTCAAAATAACATATATTTTTAATTGCATGTGGATAAGTTATCCCTGGAAATACGTTCGAAGAGTGACATCATATTTTATAAATAAAATATTTCACGTATAGAAGTATGTCCAAAACATAGAGGAAGCTAGACCCCCGAACCCTCCCTTATCGAATAAGAGAATGAGAGTTTGGCGGTTGGGCTTGAAGCAAAAAATCTATCGTGTGCAAGTGACAAGGAATATAGACATGCATATTTTTTGCATAGTGCTCAAATGAAAATGATGGTGTGATTCTGATTTCTTCTATATGCCCCATGCCTGTCTCTCCCCCGAGAACTCCAGTCTCTGGTTTGTCGGGTCAGAGTAGCAGTAGCAGGGAAGTTATGTCTTCAAGCCGATCCTCAGTGGAGCCATATCTCAGTCCAAAAATGGAAGATTTTTACTTTAATCAGGCCTTGAGCATTCTACAGTGTCTTATCTTCGAGCTCCATAGTACAATGGCAGACCTCCAATTCCACATGGAACTTATGGATCAAAGAATCTCTACACTCATGGCCCTGAATGCACAACAAGTCCCTCAACAGAATTTTGGCGTAAGACACAGTTCTTCTCTAGGTTCTTATTCATCTTCCTCGAGGTGATCTGAGCACCTCTTCTCCAAGTGCTCCAACTCATGACAACACACTCTGAATGCTTCTATGTTTGAATGTTTAGTTATAATTTTCTTAGCCTTACAGTAGTCAATTTTGTATTGTTCATAGCTTTAGTTAGTTCCTCTTTGTCCACTCGAATCCTATGTAAGCTTATCTTTAGACTCTGTGGGGAATCTATGTTTATAAGTTGTTCAAGAGTAGGGTTGGTTTCCAATTTTTGGAAACCATGTCTCCAGGATGTTGTATGTATCTTTTTTTTAACGATGTATGTATCTTTTGTTGAACTCTATAGCAGGTAATAAAATCACTGACTTACAAAAAAATTGCCCTTTTAATAGAAGATTGTATCCAAGTTGATTATAATGGTAAATGTTGTCTATAAAGACCTTACCACATACAAAGGTTTGTCCATTGCCAGTGGTAGTTGGCCTAGGTAGTTAGAAGAATTATTAATAATTGGCCAAATGTGCAATTGTTATTTTTTTGGAAAATTGTGACTATCCATGTAAAGGATTCATATCCTCTACAAGGCGATTAGGGTAAATTTTAAGGATATGACATTTATCAAGAGTTTATAAAGTAGTAGTCTAAATGTTCTACCTTTTGAATGTTTTTGGTAACTTTTTCCGTTTGATTGAGCTCGAAATCCGGTGATGAATGGTTGGATCTGTAGATTTGAGTGGCTAAGTTTGTATAATCCGAGTGTCCCATCAACCGAATCCATTTATGCATTCAAAAATGCAATTTAAACAACAAAAAATAGCGATTTTGTCCAAATTTACTTCGCTGGATTCCAGCCAAAAAACTCAAAAGGTAGAACATTTAACCAACGATGTTTATAAATGGAGGCGAATATTGTATTCAATGTCCTTTTTAAAGTAGACAAATCATTCAATTTTTTCATGGAAAAGTATACTAACCTTGCGAATAATTCCTTATTGAAAAAAGATTTTATTGCAATTTACTTATTATATGAGTGTTTCTCGTTGTAGTCTTACATGTGCACATTTCAATGGAAAATATTAATATAGGATTGGACACCCATGGACATTGCTATGAATAATATTATGAAATAATCACATTTCAAAAAATATATCAATGCTACTCCCAATTGAAGGGCTTATGGAAACATATTGTCATGGTGAATTTACACATAAATAGTGATGACGATAAAAGAATTATGTTTAGAAGAAGATCATTGTGCTAACAAGGGAATCAAAGCATATATTAAATGACTAATCATGTTCTCCATACCTACTCTATAGGGAAATATTAGAGGATAAATAAAAATACAATTTTTTTTTGCAAAATAATAATTCTTGGAACCTTGAGAAATCCCTATCTACCTTGCTTATTTTGACTACAACATACATTTCCTCATTTAAATTAATTAATTATATTTATATAGTGAGAAAAAACCCTAAAAATATTAATATGTTCGTCACATTA
>SNQJ01S0164469.1:3073-21208 GCA_010110895.2 Picea sitchensis | reverse complement strand
ATGATTTAATTAAAATATGATTCAATTTTATAGGGATTAAACATCTATGTTATTATATTTAAATTTTATGAATATTAAATGTTAAAGAAAAATACAAACCACATATTTTAAGAATATTTTGTAAATATAAAATAATAAATTAAATTAAATTAAATAAATTTATAAAATAAAAAATTAATAATAACTTTATTATCATGTGTTTTATAATCATACTAAGTAACACATTAAATATTTACATTCATAATCATGATTAGTTGAAATTAATGCCACATATATGTGGTTACATAAAATTTATAATTTACAAGCATCGACTGATGCGTTCAAGGCCCCAGTTTTCTTGAAAACAAATGATTGTCTTTCCATGGCCACGCCTCCCACTTGCACCGAACTCCAGCTAGGACAGCGTTCAGCATGAACGCAGAAGAGTACACCAGCATTTCTCGGGATATCTCGGGATTTCTCCCCACAAATTCTATGGAAATCACGTCTTCGAGCATAAGACTGCCGCTTGCCCACTTCAGCCAAACCAGTATTTGAAAAACAGCATATACCCATCTTCCAAAAGCCTTTATACCCAACGTTCCGGCCACTGTGCTCCCTGCTACAATGCACACTGTCTCCAAAGCAAAACCTCCGTATAACATTATTGTAAAAGGGCTTATGATTAGCACCATTGGCAATAAAATGGGTGAAAGCACGATGATAATAATAATCCAGAGAATAATCCAGAGAAATCCTAAAACGGATATCCAGGGAAATCCTATGTCCATTACTCCAACTGCTATGTCCATTACCAAAGCTGTAGCAATGGCTGCGATGATCACTACGACTATAGTCATAGAGGGTGGCGGGGAAGTATCAGCCCCACCTTCAAATGAAATAAGCACAGCCCAACCAAGAGAGCAAATCAAGTTGACACAACCCGTGGATAAGGTTATGATGCCTACATGATTACCTCTAAAGAAAAGAACTTGGCAAACCTGGCTGCAACTGTCATCGGACTTTACCATAGCCTTCGTTAGAAATGCATTAGCAGCGAGCCGACTTCCATTAGTATCCACCAGGTAGTCTCTTATTGTCCTTCTGGCTAACAGAGCGCTAGAGAAGCCATCCACTATGAACCAGAAAGTTAGAACAAGGTTGATTACTACTTCTGTTAACCTTGGCACTATGAAGGACGAAATGTTGTATTCTACACTTTCATTTGCGCCTTCTCTACGTCCAGCCAAGTAGCCTTCCAGAGCTTCCGAAGCCCAGACTCTGACTCCTGTGCCTTCTGCATCTTTAGACCTTAAAGATCTTACCAGTAGCTCTGTCCACGCATCTGAGCTGGCACCATGCATTGGAATGCAGATGCAAATATGCCCTTCTGCGTTGATAAATCGGGCACGGATATCATTAAGAATTTCAGATACCACCTTGGACTCACTCTCTCTCAATCTCTGCCCTTCATCAGCCTGCTTAATACTAAATAATATGTTATTTTTATTTCATTATATCAATGTATTAAAAGAGTATGAATACATTTCAAAATTTATACCACATAAATGTAATTTAATATATAAAACATTTGACATTATTACAATTAACATGTAATTATACAAACAAGAGAATCTCATACACCAATTTGGTGTGCTAGCTTGATTGTGATCTTAAAAATAGATTATTATTATTATTATTTAAAATGTAATATGAATACATTTCAAAATTTATACAACATAAATGTAATTTAATATATAAAACATCAATTTTGACATTATTATAATTAACATGTAATTATATTTAAAATGTAATTATATTAATATAACATGTAATTATATTTAAAATGTAATTATATTAATATAACATGTAATTATATTTAAAATGTAATTATATTAACATATAGAGTATATTAAAATTTATGTTTAAATAATAAATTAAAGTATATTAAAATTTATATTCAAAAAGTATGAATACATTTCAAATTTATGTAACATAAATATAATCATTTATATGAAATGTAAATTTGACACTACTATAATAAAATAATTAGTATTTAATAGCCTAAACATTTAGGAATTAAACATCATTATTGTTATATTTATTTTTATAAATATTAAATATTAAAAAAATATGAATCATTAATATTAAAAATGATTTTTGTTTTTTAAATATTAATATATTTAGAATATTTTTTCTTCAAAATGAACATAAAATACATTATATATTTATTTAATTTTGGAATCATTTTTTCTCTTAAACCCATTATACATTGTACTAAATTCCAAATATGAAGCATGGGTTTCATTATACATTGTACTAAATTCCAAATATGAAGCATGGGTTTTGTAGGAAAATAATAAAATAGTTGAAATTTAATTATGGTAACTATTTTTATTTATTTATTATTATTATTATAAATTATATTATTATTATTATTATTATTATTTTAATTATTAAAAATTATATAACTATTTTTCTTTATTTTTTAATAATCTTTATATATGTTCTAAAATATTTCTTATGATTTACAATTTAAATTTGAATAAGAAAATAACATTTCTCTACACTAATCACTCAAGCTAAAATTATATAATAAAAATTTGGATCACTTACTAATTTTATAGACTTTTTTTTTAATTATCTTTTTATATGCTCTAAAATATTTTTTTGGATTCATAACTTAGACTTGTGTGAAAAGAATAAAACTTCCCCTCACTAACCACTCAAACTAAACCCATCTTGATTTGTGTATGCCACTCAAACTAAACCCATCTTGATTTGTGTATGCCATTCTTTAGGTAAATTTTATGATAATCTTATTTATATATCACTCCAATTTTCTCAAATATATCCAAAGAGAAAAACTTTAAGAATATATTAAAGTAATTTCTATTTAGTTATGATGGATATTTTTTTCTCAAATATCTTTAAAGAGAAAAAGTTTAGGAATATAAAAAAGTAATTTCCATTTAATTATGGTAAAGAACTTTTCTTTTTTTAAATATTCTAATGAATTTTCAATTAACAAAAAATTATCAACTTATATTCTAATGAATTGTTAATTAATAAAAAATTATAAACTTTGTTTGGTTTGGCAAATTGGAAATTGTGAAGCATGTTTTGTGGGAGTGCTAAAAAGCTAAAAGCTATTAAGGATCAAGAAAAAGTTCCTTCCACCTTTTAGGGAAACATTCATTGATGTTGCTAATGACCCTTAAAATTTTCTCTTATCAAGATTTGGCAAGGCTTTGGCATTGCATTAGTATTTTCTATATTCTTAATTTAGAAAATGAAATGTAAGTGCATTTTTGAGAGTTTCGTTCCTTTTTTTTCCTTAGAACTTCCATAAAAGATACACTTAGATCTATTGACCAAAGGTTATTTTTTAATTGGAGATGATAAAAAAATTGATGCACTTACCTACCCATCTACTGAAAGTTTATTGCTTTTTTTAGTGGCTGCAATTTAATGATGGTATCTTTTGACACTTAAATGTAAAGAAATAAGAAAAAATAAGCATATGTTGAATTCCATGGATATTTTGAGATATTTCTATAGTGTAGTAGTACCTAAATAATGCATAGAAAAACTAGTACTAAGGTCTGTTTTTCTAAAAAAAAGATGATTATTTTGTATTTTTTAAATGAATCAAGTTAGTAAGGTCTGTTTTTCTAAAAAAAAGATGATTATTTTGTATTTTTTAAATGAATCAAGTTAGTAAACTCCAAAATTAGTAGGTCAATTGTTAGTGCATTGTTTGAAAGTCTTCACATAATGAAAAATGATTTATGTTAGCATGTATAAGTCACTATTTAGTAGTAACAATACACAATTTTTTCTTGAAATCCTCTAGGAATGAAAATGCTTAAGGAGAAACATTATGAGCTTATTTTTTGAATTAATGAGTTATATCCCAGGAAAAATAGAAAAAAATAACAATAATAATAATTATTAATTTTTTTATATATATTTGTAATCTACAAAAATAGGTCTCTATGTGTCTACAATTTCATCATATATGAGTATGTATAACATATTGCAGCAGTTCATCAACACAAGACATATTGAAGAAGGTAAAAAAATGTTGAATTTCTATGGTTTATGCATTCCATACCAGTGGATTGGTTACTCCAAACCTAACTATGATATCATATAAATGTGTCTACTTCTATTCCTATATTCCTACATAACACATGCACATTATTGTTTGCATTAAAAAATTATATTGAAGATAAATGTGTGTGCATTATCTTTTATATAAAAAATTTACATTGAAGAGAAACATCTTTGCATTATTGTTTACATAAAAATTTATACTGAAGAGAAATCTGTGTTCATTCTTAGAGATAGATGATTGATATCGGTGCAATGAATATAAGTATTTTTTTGTACAATTCAAATTTCTTATGTGAAATCATGGAGTTTGAAAACTCAAGTTTGGACGGCCAGATGGCCCTACTTATAACTCAATGCCAAATCCAAACAGGACAAACTTACATTTATAACTGCATTGTTCTTCAAACTTGAGGCCCTGAACATGAAAGCTAAGCCTTAGGCTCTAGGAACCTAGAGACATGAACACCACCTTAAACCACAATACAAGACCTATTGAGTCTATCATTGGCCTCCAAGTGAAGATATGGGTGTGATTTGGGTGGTTTGAGTCATTGGTATATGTATCTAATGGTTTAAGCAATAGATACATATAATCAAATAATGGATGTAATCAAACAAATATAAGGAAGGAAATTTAGAAGAATAAGTAGCAACATTGGAGACGCAAAAGGATGCGACAAAGGGGGATTTCGTCTAACTGGTCTTAATGATCCCACCTCTGGTTGCACAATCATCTGCATTCCAAATTCTATAGTAGATCCAAGTTATCGGTTGGATCTTGCGATAATAATAATGTTAGGGTCATTATATATATATATATATATATATATATATATATATATATATATATATAGTTTTCTATACTATATCGAGTATATATATAGTTTTCTATATATCGAGGTCATCTGTAGTAAATAAGGGCCATGTAATAGTGTGAAAACAACAATTGTACGAAGTTTTACAAGAAGGTTCCAGCTACTAGAAGGTTCCTTCTCTAGAACACTCCTATGAGGTAGATGGAACTAGATAAAGAAGTAGAAGGAATGTAATGATATGTCTTCTGAAGTTTATTGTAAATGTAGATTTGCTCAATTGGAGGTTGTCCCCTCAAAGAGGTAGGTGAACATTGCTTTCATCAATAAAGGTATAACATTTTTTGGTATTATGGTTCTTTATTTGCCTATTGTGGTTGAAACATGCCATTTTTGTAGTAATTCTAGGTAAAATATATTATTTCTCTACATATTTCAATTTACTAATAAAGAACATCGCAAGTGGTATTAGAACACTTTCTTGAGCACACATTTAAGAGAATATTTTTCAGGCTAGAGACATGTTCTGACGTCTATAAATAACATAACGATCTATTGTTCATAGGGTAAATTGGTGGTAGGGGAAGAATACATGTAGGGCAATAAGAGGTTTCACTTGGTTGTGTTAGAAAAATAGGTGTTCTCATTTCACCATAGACAATATAACAATATTGTCACCCAACCATAGGTCAAAGCCACCCGCGAGCAACTTAACCTTGACAGAGAGAATAATTCTGAAAGAAACCCTAGAACCAATAGCCAATCAATGTAGCGTACCTCTTTCCAGAGCTAGTGCACAAGGTAGAAACTCCAAACCATAACCAACATAAAGTCCAAGCCTAAAAATGAAAATACAAGTTGTAGTAGCTGCAACTGCAACTACTCTCCAGACTTGCACACTTACTGAATTTCTACAGTGCACACTAGATTTCTACAGTTGTGAGTTGTGTGTGTCAAATGAACTCATGCATCCTATATATCCTTAGTTGTATGGGCCGAATTTTCATTCTGGAGGATAAAAATTCAATATTAAATATTTCCTTTAGCCGACTTGTCTTCTAGGGTTATGTCCAATGATTTAAGGTTTCTTCTTGCTTCCCAGAATATTTTATTCTTGTTAGGGTTACACATGGAGGTTAATACCTCCCGCAGCTACCATAATATCAACACTTCCTCCTAGCTAGGGAGGTAATGAAAGCAATGGTCTTGAACAAAAACATACCATTCAATCGGTAGCATCATCATAGCCACATAGTTTATCTCATGATTAGATCATGAGCACCATCATCACTATCAGTATCATCTGATAACATCAACTGCATCATCTCTCAAATCCATACTCCATCTGAGTAATCAAGCATGATGCTGAATAAGTCACTCACTCCATAGAGTGATACAATAAACATTCTTCTAATCCAAACATATGTCCTAGAAGAATAATTATTCCAATAGATGCTGGAAGCCATGCCATGGGTTACAAGGACTATTCTTCTAATACAGACTTACGTCCTTGAAGAATAAAGGTCCTGGACCATTTTCCATCTGGAGAATGTCTGTCCACTAGCACACTGACTATCCATATAGCTGATAATCATTTCCAACACTACTGATAGTCTACATGGAAATTAGAGCAATGCCATTCAATAGAACACAAATGTGACTATCCATAGTAGTACACAACTACTATCCAGTGGTACATGACCACACCAAGTAGCACGCGGCTACTTAATCAGTGACACATAGTCACAACCAGTGGAACACATCCACCACAGTAGCATACATCTACTGTTCAGAGACATACAATCTCCATAGCAATCATATCGTCTGATATCAACCTGCATGAAACAATATCATGATATAAACTGAGTCATCTGGGCCATTCTTCCACTCACATCTGTGAGATCTGAAAGAGCATCTTCCCTCATAAGGTAAAACATCAGCCATGGGATATATGGACTATTTTTCTCAAGAATAGAAGAATAATTGTCCCTGATTTCTAAGCTCAGACCATTCACCTAACTGGGTCATTCCTCCAACACTATTCATAGTGCAACCTGGAGAGAATGAGTCTTCCCTAGGGAATGCATGTCCATGATTTTTGAACCTGGACCATTCACCTAATTGAGCCATTCCTCCATCACTGATCATAGTGCAACCTGGATAGAATGAGTTTTCCCTAGGAAATGACTGTTTGAACCATTTTCTAATGGAAATGATTATCCTGCACCAACCTCCAAAATGGAACATTGTTTGAAACTTCTCAAAACTGTGAACTTCGAAAGAATGATTGCCCGATGAGGCAGACCATTCTACTTGACCACTACTCAGAGTGACTGCCAAGAAGAATGACTGTCCTAGACCATTCCCCCACATTGGACACAAGGGGAATCATTGTCTCTGGTACACCCACAATCTATCAGACCATTTTCATTGCAAAAATGTTTGTCTGATCTGGACCATTTTTCGAACTGGAAAATGCCTGTCCGTAAAAAATCTCAAACCACTTTCCAAACTGGAAAGGAACTACTCATCCTGGACCATTTTTCAAACTGAAAAATGACTGTCCATAAATCAATAACATATCAGTGCTCCCTCCCAACCTAGGAGTAATATCTTCCTTTTTCAATAAGGAATTTGTCTCCACAAGCCCCGTCTTGTTTGTTGAGTACGCAAACTTTTCATCTTGGACAGAGGCTTTGCCAAAATATCTTCTATCTACTCATCTGTGGAGATATATTGGAGAACCAATTCTCTTTTATGGACTTCATCATGGCGAATATAATGCTTGATATCAATGTACTTTGGTCTTTCATGGAACACTGATTTTCTATGAAGGCTTCATATAGCTTTGATCATTACAATATATCATGGTCGAATTCAACACTTCTATTTCCTGCTAGCTCATGACATCCTCGCAAGGCTCAAACTAAAACATATCCAAGTAGCACTTCTTCTGTCATCATGAAAGTTTTCCATGGATTAGCAATCCATCATTCCAGACTTTTGAGTAACTATTATGATACACTATCTATGTCATAGAAATTTTTCACCATGCTTTTGTTGTATATGAGATACTCTGCATCAAGTTGTTTGAATCCATACAAGGTCTTCTTATATCTGCATACATGGGTCTCTTTCCGATATAATCTTCTTTCTCACTTTCTTTATTGGGAAGAACAATATTTTACATGTAAATTCCAATCCATGGATACTACAAGAGGTATATCTATTTTACTGGAACAAGCTGTTGTCATAGTCTTCTCCCTCCTTCTGGAAGAAACTGTGAATCTTGCAATGCTTCCATTCATAAGTATTTTTCACATTTTCTTACATACATTGTTCTTTATCATGACTTCCATTTCTTCTGCTTGATTGCTTCTTAGTGGGTTCAAACCAAGCTGGTAGTCTTGTGATTCTCGGTATAATAACTGGTTGTTCTTGCTTTTCTTTGTTTCTTGGAATATTCATGTTCTTCCTTATGTCTCTTTTTATCTCTTGGGTCCATGGGTTCTTCTATATACCCTGAAGATTTCAAATTCTTCCTTTCATCATAGAATCATGGATGTAGATGGACAACCAAGGATACTTTAAGGCTTCTTTTCGAAGAAGACTTATTGTAGAGTCAATTTGAACATGTGTTGCTTATCATGGCTGCTACTTTCAATTGGAACATGCACAGATACTTCATAATCCTCAATGGATCATATCATTTAGGATTAACTCCCTCCTAATCCTTGCTTCATGCATGAATGCATGATATTCTTTTGGAATTATGTAATCAACTCCCTCCATCTAAGAGAGTCCAGGCTTCCATCTGCATCCTTATTTCCTTCTACAAAGTGTCACAAGTCTTTTTCTAATTTCCTCTTGATTTCTGACTTCTTTCTGTTTGGACTTCTTCTGGGTCTCTTCAAGTTTGATTCTAAGTTCTGCTTACCTGGAAGTTGTTACTTGTATAATAGATTCCATTGTAATTGTTACCAAGGGTTGTCAACATACTTCATCTTTTCATGTGTATTGCTTGACTTGTAGTCATCGTGATAACAATCCTTATCTTGTTATTCTTCTATAGGTATTGTTTCACTTGAACATCTTATCTTCTAAGAAATAGATATGCAAGATATGTACAAAAACTATTTAAACATGGTATGTACAAGAAATTTGAAGAATATTGTTACCTTGCCTTAGACGAAGAAGTCGGTTTTATCCTGCTTGGCCTTCTTCGAGGGTTCCCTTTCTTCAATAACTGATGCTTTGCTTGTTTCCTTCCTTAAGCCAAACTTCCTCTTATTCCTGAAGTTCTTGAATTTTGTTGTGAAGGCTTGATCATCGTATTTCTTTTGGGATTTCTCTTTTGCACTAATCCTTGATTCTTCTTATGCACAATAAGTCCAAAGTTCTTCAAATGTGAGATACTCCTTTCTTGTGTTCATGTTTGAGGGAAATGCATCCCATGTCTTGGGAAGGTTGTTGAGTACTATATTTACTAGTTCCTTGAAATGATTTCTTCAATAGATTGTAGTTGATATCATAACTGATCCAAATGGATATCGGTGGCCACCAACCTTTTCCAACTGGCTCAAGACAGTTTTTTGACAATTTTGGCAATTTACTATTTTTAGCAGTTTTTAACTTCTGGAGACATTTTGAGGGCCCAAATGAAGGTTTTTCTAGATGGAGGTTCTCAATGATAGCTGAAGGCATGATTGAGCCCCCAAAATGAATCTCCTCGACAATACCTTTCCAACGAGCTATCATACGCCTAAAATGGAAATCATATGAAAAAATTACGACCCCAGGAAGTTGATGTACTCACTTACCCAAACGAGGCCCACATGACTTTTGGCGCTTCACCTCCTAGGGTTAGGTTTTTGGATGTCTAGGACTTTTGGAATTCCTTTTTATTGTAAAAAATCCTTCAAATCCTCATTGTAATCATCTTTTTGTGAATGCAATTAGCCGTCACATCTCTTCTCAGAGATAAGCTGCCACCACTCTAGCGAGTCTTTCACTCTGTATTTTTATAGTCTCTGTACATTTATTTCATTAATAGAAATCGTGTATTACTGTATATCTGTGTTTATGGTTGCATCTCTGATACATTCATGTTATATTATTGAATATCTGTGATATCTTTGTTCATTTATTTATTATATCTCTGCTCGCATTTCATGCCGAAAATAATCCGGATCAGTGGTATCAGAGCACACTGTTCTTGATCATTTTTTTCAGTGCATAACCCCGATGAGGTCCGAATATAGCAATTTGGGTCTCGATCTTGTCTCTCTTGAGGACAATCACTCTCGCACACCCAAGAAACCCTCAATGGGGGAAGAAAAGAAAAATGATGGAGCAGACGATCTTATCAGTCTATTGCTTGAGCAAGCTCTCACGTGACAGAGGAATGAAATGATGGAGAATTTTTCCCACATCCTTAAACGGATGCCAATAGCATCCAGCGCATCTTCATCAAGAGGCCACTTTGGAGGCACCTCACTTTTCAAGGTACAAGTTAATTTTGATATTCCTGTATTTGAAGGACAGATAGATGCAAAAACCCTAGAAAAATGGTTAACTCTGCTAGAAGGTTATTTCTCTGCTCACAATTTTTCCGACAAAGAAAATATCACCTTTGTACTCCTTAAAGCTCTCCCTCATGTCAAACATTGGTGGGAAACTTAATGGGAGAAAAGTTCCACAGAGGAGTCTAGAATATATGGGGCCAATCCCACTTGGGATTTTTTTGTGGATGCGGTAAAGGAACAATATTACCCTGTTGGCAACTATGAGGACCAGTACATGAGATGGACCACACTGCGGAAAGAGAGGGGCCAAGAAGTTTTGGAGTTCACCAATACCTTCCATACCTTGCACACCAAGCTAGGTATCAAAGATTCTGAGCGACATTTGGTTCTGAAATACTGTGGGGCTCTACACAGATACATCTAGACTGAAATGGATTTTCTGGGCATCTCATCACTCGGTGTTGCTTATCGATATGCTGTTAAAATTGAGCATAAATTTAAGCACCAGAACAAACGATAATTCAGGTCTGCAAATTCGCAACAACCAAAGTATGACAAAGATGGCCCTAACAAAAAGTCTCACGAAAACCAGTCCAAGACACAGGAAAAGAAGGGTCATGGGAAGACAAAGAAGGACACTAAAAAATGGTGTGATTTCCACAAAATCCCCTGGCACAACACCGATGAATGTTTCTCAAAATAGTCATTGGTGGCCGATATCAAAGACAAAGAGCCGAACCTTGATTCAGAATCCGATTCTAAAAATAATGGTAAAGGACAAATCATGGACACGGATCCCACTGCTATTGTCACGACCGCAACAATTCAACCAGAAGAACCAACAGATCTTGAAGAGGGGGAGAACCTTTTTCATTCATAGATGTGGGTGAAGGGGACCCTACTGCATTTTATTTTTGATAGCGGAATTCATAAGAACCTCATCTCAGTAGAGGTCGTCAAACAGTTGGGACTGTTGACAACACCACACCTGCAACCATACAACATCGGGTGGCTTCGCTAAGGACGAGATCTCTGTGTCAGCCAACAATGTTGATTGTCATACGACATCCAACCTTTCAAGGATGAGGTATTATGTGATGTTTCCCCACTAGATGTCTGTGATGTTCTCTTGGGCCAACCATATATGTGGAAGCGCCATGCTGTTTATGAGTTTCGACCCCGCAGTGTCATTGTTTCTCTGGGAGGTCATCTCTACAGAATACTAGAGGTAGTTCCAACTACTATTCCACCTAAAAAGTGTCGCAAGGTAGTATATCATACTGCAAAATTTAGCTTCTTCACAATCTGTTCAAAAGGAGAGCAGAAGGACACTGCAACCACTATAGCCTCGCCCCAAGCACCTTCTATCAAACAGAAGCAAGTCGACAAGGTTGCAGCAAAGCACAAAGATTCCTTCTGCACATCATCCTCTCATGTAGCTTGACTTGTTGAATGACCTCAGCCTCAAGAGGTTCATGACAAACTTCCACAAACTGAGCAGCGCGACGTCTCCAGCAAGGCAAGCAACTCACCAAGATGCAAATTCAACAAATGTTTTTCCCTCTCCCCCGGGACCTCAACACAATGGATACATTTCTTCCTAAGGAGGGATGATTGATCCATATGGATATCTATGTCCACCCACCTTTTCCAACTGCTCAAGACAGTTTTCTGACAATTTTGGCAATTTACTATTTTTAGCAGTTTTTAACTTCTGAGGCCTTTTTGAGGGCCCAAATGAAGGTTTTTCAATATTGAGGTTATCAATGATATCCAAAGGCATTATTGAGCCCCCAAAATGAATCTCCTCAACAATACCTTTACAGTGAGCTATCACACGCCTAAAACGAAGATCGTATGCAAAAGTTACAACCTTGGGAAGTTGATGTACTCACTTACCCAAACGGGGCCCACATGACTTTTGGTGCTTCATCTCTTAGGGTTAGGTTTTTGGATGTCTAGGAATTTTGGCATTCCCGTTTATTATAAAAATTCCTTCAGAGCCTCATTGTAATCATCTTCTTGCGAATGCGAGTAGCCGTCACATCTCTTCTTAGAGATAAGCTACCACCATTCTAGTGAGTCTTTCACTTTATATTTTTACAGTCTCTGTACATTTCTTTCATTAATATAAATCGTGTATTACTGTATATATGTGTTTATGGTTGCATCTCTGATACATTCATGTTATATTATTGAATATCTGCAATATCTCTGTTCATTTATTTATTATATCTCTGCTCGCATTTCATGCCGAAAATAATCTGGATCAATAATTGAGATATTCTCACAAAGTATGATGTTATGCTTTCATCATCATTCATTTTCATGTCATGAAGTTCATTATTCAAAATCATTACTTTTCCAATGTTTCTAACTGAGAAGAGATTATTTAGGGCATCGTACATCTTCTTAGATGAGTCAATATTCAATATGTATGGTATCAAGTGGTCTTTTACGGAGTCCACTATGATACTCATAGCATTGATGTCATTGTCCTCGAACTTCTCCATAACTGCAACGTTCTAAGGTTCCTTCTCTTTTCCTTCTTCAAACTGGTTCCACGATCTTTCCTTTTACGATATCCAACACTTTATTCTTGGCAAGGATGAGGCCAATCCTTGTCTTTCATGTTCTAAAGTTAGAAGCCCCTTCTATCTTGTTTTCTGACTTCATAGAGTAAATCATGACTACTTTGACTTGGTCAACCTTTGATTTTGACTTGGTCAACCTTTGACTTTGACCAAGAACTCAAACTTGATGTCTTATCTTGTTGAGAGTACCAGGAGGTGCCCTAGGTTAGGGTGCACTAGGATATCTAGAAATTAGGTTAATTTCTTCACTTAAGGTGCCTTAACAAGAGGGTTAGGGTTTTGTTGCTACAACAAAAACTTTGACTACCACTGCAACTGTAACTGAGAAAAAATACTCCCAATCTATCTTCCAGCGGTTAGAATGTCTGAAGATAGTGTGGTCCCATAAACTGTTAGAAAAATAGGTGTGCTCATTTCACCATAAACAATATAGCAATATTGTCACCCAACCATAGGCCGAAGCCACACCCGAGCACCTTAACCTTTACAAGGAAAATAATTCTGGAAGTAACCCTAGAACCAATAGCCAATCAATGTATTATACCTCTCTCCAGAGCTAGCACACAAGGTAGAAATTAAAAACCATAACGAAGAGAAATTCCAAGCCTAGAACCGAAAATACAAGTTGCAGTAGTTGCAGTTGTAGCTGTAGCTACTCTCCAGACTTGCGCACTCACTAAATTTTTGCAGTGCGCACTAGAGTTATGCAGTTTTGAGCTATGTGTGTCAAATGAACTTTAGTGTCCTATATGTATACTGCTCCTCATATGTCTGGGTCAACTTCTCATTCTAGAGGTTAAAAACTCAATATTAAATATTTCCTTTAATCGACTTGTCTTCTAGGGTTATGTCCAATGCTTTAGGGTTTCTTCTTGCTTCCAAAAATATTCCATTCTTGTCAGGGTTACACATGGAGATTAATACCTCTTGCAGCTACCATAATATCAATAGGTTGGACACCCTTGTAACCCTTATTGGTACCCCTTTTGATAGTATTGCATCAGACAACACCTACATACAAAATTTCACTTCCACATACCCTAGGGTATATCGAAACTACCCTGGGTTACCTAAAACTAGTCTCAGATAAACTGATCAGCCATCTTGTTTCTATAGTGTCACCGAGAATAACACTTAGGAATATTACTCTCTCCTACCTAGGTAATCAAGTAGCATGGCTAAGGGTACAATTGAGACTCCTTAGTTATTTCCCTAAGAAATTCGGTTGAAAAATATTTTTGGACCCCACATGTATATCAGAGAGTTATATCACCTGACACTCCCTTGTCCTCAAGACCTTCAAAACCCTACTCCTTGTTTCCAGTCCACAAAATTCTTACATAAATTTTTTTATTGAGAATTTGTACATTCTGTCACGGGAATCCCTACTTCCTACTACCAATCCATGAAATTCCCACATAAATTGTAGTATTAATCATTTGAGCATGTTGTTAGTGCAATGTTATTTAGGCAGGAGTATATCTCTACAAGAGTTAAAAAACAATTCTAGGTCCTAACCGCACCCTTTTTGGGACCTATATCAACATAATCCTTGTCTCATGCTCATCATCATGGTACCACTCTCCACTTATCCTTTTTTGTGGACCCGCTCACCCCACTACCAAGAAATATCTCAACAGAACCAAAATGTAGTGTTGATCACCTTAGTACCACTCTCTAGTAACCTTTTTCTTGAGGACCCCCATATCTATGGCTACTAGAGGCAATGATCTAGCCACATGAGTCTCCTCCTTGGGAACTTAATGGGATTAGTTGCAACAAAAAATAGACTGCAACCACTCCTTTACCAAGAAAAAATTTACTTCCATCAGTGAAAATCTCTCTAAACTATACTCATCCCCAAATTAGTTGTCCAAACTCATGTTGATGTACAATCAATTCAAAGTTTATTAGTACCAAGACCAATCATCCTAACTAGAAGGAGATGAATCATCCAATCCCATGGTTCCTCAGTCTAACACATTTATTTGGAACCCTATAACTCAAACATGGAATAGATTCCTAAAGTTGATCTCAACAAATTTGATGTCTCCAACCCCATAGGCTAGGTAACTCAAATGGAACATTATTTTTCCCAACATGGCATCACCAATGACTTAATGAAACTTTGTTTGGGTGTCTTATATTTAGATCCTGAATGATGGAAATGACATAAGAACTCCCATGAGAGTTATATTGCTCAGACACAATTTCTCTCAAACTTCTATGAATGCTTTGAAATAAACAATCACTATTTAGGTCTCCTAACCAATATTAAACAATATCGTACAATTGAAGATTTCATATCATATTCTGAGAAAATTTCTACTGCACTAAATTCATGTCAAATACCTTCTTCAAGGATTTAGTTATCAATGGTATGAAGGAAGAGATACATGTCCAAGTCTTACTGGCTTGTCGTATTATTGGTTGGAAGCCTCGTAAAGATATAGGGAATCCCAAAAGGTGGTGAATTCCCAAATAAATAAATAAATCATTTATTCCCCATCCCACTATTTCTCATTTTATTTATCCCTCTCTATCTTATTCTCCTCTTGAGATGCACAAGTTAACCCATGCTGTCATTGTTGAGTGTTGACTTAAAGGTATCTACTACAATTGTGATAAGAAATATTTTCTTGGGAATAAATGTGAGGATAAAAATCTCTTTATGGAAAATTTAGAGGACATTTAGGATGATGAAGCTAAAGTTATACCTCAAGAAACTTTTCCTCCACCCATTGAAGACATTCCTCCCTCTACCCTATAGGATATGGAACCCTAATTTCCCCCGAATTCCTTGACTAGTATTTCATCTCCCCAAACCCTCAAATTGATTAGTGTTGGTTGTGGAGTCTAATTATCATCTTGATTCAGAGGTATTTTTTTTCATCTGTGTTGATACCCCATGAATAATGTACACCCCGAAATACTATACACCCCTCACAGTCAATGTTGATCGTTCATCATTAAGTCACAGATCTGACGGTATAGATTATGTTAGGGTTTTTTTTCCTAGAAGGAAACCCTCTTTTATGAGGGAATTGTATTACGACTATGCATTATTGTGAATATTGTATTCTGAGAGAGGAGATTGTGAGAGAAAGAAGAGGACTTTACAATGAGTGTGTTGTAGGTTGTATCCCTTCATTTACTACATAATAATAAAGGAAGGACCTAGCAATTTCTCTGGTGAACGTAGCCCACAGTGGGTGAACCAGGCACATATGTGTCTCCATGGTATTGTGTATATTTAGTGTTTTAATTATGAATTTGTCTTATTTTATTTCTCCATGATCTTATTTTTCTAACAACTAGTATCATAGCGAAAGGTAACTCGCAGGAAAAGAGAGTTCCTCGTTCGAGTGGGACCAATGGCAGAAGATGAAATGTTTAGGGTTGAGAAATTTAACGGCCAAAAATATGAGTTATGGAATATGTAGATAAAAGATTATTTATATCAGAAGGATCTATTCCTACCATTGGGTGGAATAACAAAGAATTTGATGGCCATGAAGGACGAAGAATGGGATTTTCTTGACAGAAAGGCACTAGGAACTATATGACTGATCCTAGAAGCATCGGTGGATTTCAATATTTCGACAGAAAAGACAACGAAGGAGTTGATGGATGCATTGGCTAAACTGTATGAAAAACCCTTGGCGTCCAATAAGGTATTTCTAATGAAGAGATTATTTAATATGAAGATGTCAGAAGGTGGGTTTGTTGCAGTTCATTGATATTAATTTAATGCGATTACTAATCAGCTAAGTTCTGTAAAAGTGGACATTGATGATGAGGTTAGGTCTCTTCTAATCTTGTGCTCATTGAGAGAAATATGAAACGACTTGGTCATGGCTGTAAGTAACTATGTCTCTGGTTCAAACACTTTAAAATTTGATGATCTTGTTCGTGTTATCCTTAGCAAGGAAATGTGACGGAAAAGCATAGGTGAGACATTAGGTAATGTGTTAAACATGGAGAACAGGGGAAGACAAAAGGATAGAGGAAAGGGCTCAGGGAACCATGAGAATTCTAGGAAGGACAGATCCAAATCCAGACTGGGAAAGATAGAGTGATGGAATTGTGGGAAGAAAGGACATCTAAAGAAAGACTGTGGAGCTCCAAAGAAACAAAGAGATGGACAACAAGAGAAAAATCAAGAAGAAAATGTAACATGTGATGTGTTACAATATGCTTTGATTCTTTCTGTAGAAAATATTTTTGAGTCTTGGGTAGTATATTCATGGGATTCATTTCATGCCACACCCCATAGGAAACATTTTCTAGATTATGTTCAAGCTAATTTTGGACAGTTTCATTTGGGTGATGATGCACCATGCAAAATTGTTGGAATGGGAAACATACAAATAAAAAAAAAATGATGGAAAAAAATGGTTGTTGAAATAGGTAAGACATGTTCCAGATATAAGGAAAGATATAATTTCAACTGGGTAGTTGGAAAGTGAAGGTTGTATATATAATTTACAGATAATGAGTGGAAGGTCACCAAAGGATCACTGGTGATAGAAAAAGGAGAGAAGGTAGTTACATTGTATTTATGTACTAGTGATATTGACTCTTATATCTCTTTAGCTTCTACATGAGTGGATACAACACTGTGGCATAATAGGATTGGACACATGAGTGAGAAGGGGATGCAGATACTTCACAAAAGAAATTTGTTGCCATATATTAAAAAAATTGATTTGGATTTATGTGATCATTGTGTTGATTATTTGGATTGGTTGTCATTGATGTCAACCCTTGAAGAAAGTACGGTAGCAAATTTCGATAGCACAAAGGTTTGTGTAATGGACCCAAGTTTGTTTGATGTATAATGGTATGAGAATTAATATATTTGAAGGCTAGACTATTCTATATGGATAGTACATGTCATGTCATTTCCAGTGATATGTGTAATGTCACATAACTCCTCACAGTTAGATATTTATGTCCATGGGAAGTTGGATAACCCTCATGAGTCATCTAGAAGCCCCAAAAGGTCAAAGTAGTCAAAGTGGTTGCAAAGAAGAAATTATTTAAATAATAAAGTGAAGTGATGAGTGTACTATAAGTCAAAGTGGATACAAAATAAATTATTTA
>SNQJ01S0164466.1:0-21208 GCA_010110895.2 Picea sitchensis | reverse complement strand
CTATGGACTCGTTAAAATTCACACATTGAAGGGCCCATATGGTACCAAACTCTTACTTCTTCCAGTTTGTTAAACAAAGGAAGAGGAAATTACCGAAGGTGAGTTATATCAAGCATGTGTTATCCTCCTCAATCTCGTAAAAAAAAAAAGAGGTACTCATCTATCTGGATGGGGGAAAAAATTGAAGGAACAAGCCAAGCCATTTTTTTTAGAATTGTCACAAGTCACTCTTGCAGTTTCCCTTGAGCACGACACATTGTTTCTACCTACACTTTAATCCTCTGAACCTCTACACTGAACCAATCCCCTGAGTATTTTTACTCCTTTGTTTCACCCGACGAAAGTCACAGTATACATTGCACCATGTTTTAGTCCATGTTATGTTTATGATGCTAAGTTATGTTGTGCCTCAGTGTTCAAGGGAAGTATCTGCCTCGGGAGTCAACCATCAAAATTTTTTGGTTTCAATACCTCTGTCAGTCCATACTCATTTGATTCACCATCTTACATCTCTATGTCAGTTTCATGTCATTGATGAGGGATACATCAAGGCCCTCCTTTGAAAAGTCTTTTCCTGTCAACTTCAACACATCATCCGTGAAATTTGACTTAGAAACTAGTTAGTACCTTTGGACCTGCATGCCTCAATGGAAAATGTCCTCGCATATGAAAATAGGCTTACATCATTGACCTTTGATCGGATGATTCCACAAATTTTATAATTCAAATCATTTATTCACATTCGTTGGATTGTACTAGGGTACCTTGGGAGTTATTGACATCACTGGTGATTTCCCTCACACTTGTTAATGGTTTACCTCATTAACCAGTAATCAAGTGGTTTCTACCATGTTCGACATGAAAAAACTTATTCACATGGTTATATTTGTACTACATCGAGATTAAGATGAAGACCCTAGGTTGATCTTTCACTTTGTTATCTTCTTTCCCAGGCTGTGAAGGATATCTTTTGAGCATATTGATATACTATCACATAGATCCACTTTGTATTGGTATGTGGTTGTGTTTTATAATCTCGTAGATCCACCGTGTATTTCTCGTGGCTGCGATCAGTTCATGTCATGGAGGTATAGATCCACATTGTATATTTGGTGGCTATACCCTTAGTCAGTATGATTATGGATCCGCGGTGTATTTGGTGGCGGCCATAACTCAAGTCCTTTATCACTCAAGCATAGGTATACCTGCGTTGGGTTTGAAACATATGATAACATTTGTTTGATGGTTGTTTGCATCTTCTACCAGGTTCTTCGACTCCATACCCTTGCTTAAAAAATATACAAAGTGCTTCAGTCAACAACTTCCATCTTCTGAACTCTCACTTTGGGGGGAAATTTGTTACACATCAAAATTCCTCACTTCGATAATGTCCCATTGTCATTGTCGTAAGTGTCGCAAGTGTCACACTTTTGTTGCAAGTTTTGAAAACATCATATTTTTGTCCCGCATGTGTCACATTGTGGATGACATCATAAGAACACTTGGTACACCCTCTAAGATTTGTTAGAAGAGGAAAACATATCATTTGGAAAATCTTCCAAACAATTTCCCTTGAAGAAAGATCATCTTAAATAAATTTTTGGAGATCAACACTCCCCTTCTCACATGCAGGGAGCACTAGCACTCCTTTCCACTTATTAGGGAGAGTTATAACGCTCTATTTCCATCTTTAATGGAGCATCGATCTGTTGAGATAATCTTGGGAAGAAATCCCCCTTATCTCTAAGGACATTTAGAAAGAATCCAAGTTAGTTTGGCTCAAATCCAAGTTATAGGATGGATATAAGGAAAATTCCACAATTGATGGAGTCATATCCTCAAATTATTCCAAAGATAGCTAAGGTGGTTGAGCCTCTCAAATCATATGTAAGGAGGCATTATCATGGTGAAAAGGAGGAGAATATCAACGAAAATTATTGTCATTGTGATCGTGGGTCTTTCGAGAAAGGGGTTGGACAAGAAGGACTTGGTGAGGATGTTTCATCTGCATCTATAGATTGTAAATACCTTGTTATGTTCTCATTAATATATATGCTTGGCCTGTTTCCTTCAAGTTTGTGTATGTTTACATGGGCTTGTCTCTTCTTGATAAATCTAGGTTAAACTAATCTTGGTAGAATAGTAATCATGCATTGTCTTTGTTTTCTATTGAATTGAAGAACTCATTAAAGGGTTTGAAGATGAAGTTCAGCCTAGATCAAGCAAGGACAAGCTTCAGAAAAAGGTACATCATGATTTCTTCCTCTTTTTCCTTTGACTAGTTTAGCTACATTTAAGGGAATGTTAGTGTTGAATGTTAGCATTTTTCTTTCTTGGTCATAGGGGTCTACTATCTAAGAGGGCATTCACCTATCTGCAGGGGAATTTTCCTACAATAGTTACCGACCGAATTAGGTCATAAAGTGACTTTGACCAATGGTTGTAGGTCTTATCCCTATCCTTCCTCTCTCCAAACTCTTACAACTAGATCTAATGGTTGGTGGGGATTCTCTTCCCTCCTCCATGATCTATGGTGGAGATTCAGTTCAAGACTTTGAGCTTCAGGTGTTTCCATGACTCCAACATGAAAATATATTGTACGAACAAACTGGAGAACTTCCAAAGAGTTCAAGGATCAACAGTCCACACTTTTCTCCTTGATATACAACTGAGATCAAATACGGGACTTCGAGACTCCAAGATTTAGAAGTTTCCTAACTCCAACACACGCTACCTCCTGTATAGCTAAATGCCGAAGTGAAATCAATGGACAACACTCCTCCCACAACCAAAGGTTGTGATTAACTCCAGGCTTCAGGCTTTGGGTCTTCTCACTCCAGATGACCACCACACTCCCAAACTGTCAAACGTCAAATTGGCGAAGGGACGATATCTACGATGGAGACTCTCCTTTGATCAATGGATAGGATTAACTACGATACTTCGAAGCTTCGGGACTTTTCACACCAAAAACACTTTCACCCACAATCCTCCATATAGTCAAATTTCTGAATACTTGGAAATCTACGAACATGTGTACCCAAAACCCGACGATCAAGATTTACTCCGGAATTCAGTACCTCAGGGAATTATCCACTCTGTGAAACCACAAAGAATTTCTCCCGCAGTGTCAAATCGTGAAACCACTCGAGGATTCAACGAATCACACTCTCCCAGTGATCTATGGTGTAGATTCACTCTAGGACTTCGTAGCTTCATGGATTTCTCCTCCTGACGACACAAGCGTCAATTTTACCCAAAGTGTCAAATCACCAAATTGTGAGATCTATGACTCAAGTTCCATGATGAGATATATGGCTGAGATCCACTCCTCTTTGTCCAAGAATTATGGCTCAAGAACTTCGATCGATGATTCTCATTCTCCTGTGCTCAGATCCCACAACTGGGATCTGATCTCCTCTGGCATGTGTTGTCCTCTTGTCTAGGTTTGATCCAATGACCCAAATCTAATATTGCAGCCCAAATCAATGGTTGTTGAGGTTTCTCTCCTCTACATCTCTGCTTCCCTATAATGAAGGATTTCTCAATATTTCAAAGGATCGATATTTGATCTCTCCTCTGCAATGTCGACTCCTTGGCCTCTTCTTACTTTCTCGAACCGCTACACCTCTTGATATTTCGAACAAAGTTAAAGTGTTCTCTCAGCACCCTCCTGGCACCCTGCAACTTCAAATTTGACCAATTTCGGGTCTGAATTTTCTAGAACATATATTAAATTAATAATATCTCACCACTTGGCCAAGTTTCTCAAATTTCCCATGAATTTAACAATACAAATTGGGGCTTTTCCCAATTCCATGCAATTGCTTCTGATTTTTACCATGGACGCACTGTAACTTGAAATTTGGCCACTTCAAAATCAAGTATCTATGAAATTTCACTTCAATTCAACTTGCTCGTCCCATCTAGGCACAGTGTTGAAAACTAGAGCTTTGATACCATATTATAACATCCCCAACATCCAACTGGGCTATGCCACATAAAATTTTCGAAATGTATACAAAATTAAGGCATACAAATTTTCTACAAATACACAAATTCATGAAGAATACTAATATAAATACACATGTAGCATACAAAGGAAAAACCCATAAAAAAATGCATAAATAATAATGCAACACATAATTTAACACACAATTGACACTTATCTTTGATAAAAATATCACCAACTTCATGCAGACCTTCCAAGTTCCTCCCATCAATAGACCACACTGCTCGTAATCTCAACAGTGGGTCACCCCGAGATGGAGATAAACTCTACCAGGGAAAAATGAATTCTAAGACAGTCTAAGGTCTAACAAGCAACATAATTACTCAGTCCAAGGTTCCCAACTGTTGCAAGTATCCTATAGCCTCTCATTCCCCACATGACTTTCCCACCCTAGGAAGTGTGCCCCTTCTCTGCTTAATAATTCCTTTGTTTCCCCACTTCCCTTTCGGGGCTTCAACAACATGTTGGAAATGAATTCTCATATCCTTGTAGCCATTTCCCAGCACACCAGGGAACAATTTCGAGTAGTTTCTCTCCTAGAGAAACTACTCACGGGCCTGACAACCCACTTCTTCAACATATAAAATCTCTCACCCAGAGAGAAATTTCTACGGGCCTAAAAAATCACTTCTTCGACCACATGCTTGACAACCCACCTCTTCAGCCTATAGTCAAATAGGGTTTCTAGTTGTCCATAACGTTGATCTTCCCACGTACATGTATGGTGATGGAAGCAACAAAGTTCGGATGGTAGGAGACAATAATGGTAACAATGATGAAGGAATGATGGAAAATGAACTACTTTCCCCCAAATATATGTGCGTGTTCTCAACTTGATGCTTGTCATGTTGGGAACTACATGGAGCCCCACATGGTGATAGGTTCCCCCTTAGGGACTTAGGATAAAATGAATATCCCATACTTTAGACTTTAGACTTTATACTTTATGAATATTAATAAAATATTCATTTGGGCTTAATCCCCCTTAGCTTAGCCTCTTAATCCCCCTTAGCTTAGCCCCTTTCCTAAACTCTTATCTTCCTTACCCCTTTCTAGTGGAGTTTATTCCCCCATCTCTTTTGTTTGGTTGGTCTGCATGCAATGGTATACTTAATTAATAATATGAGTATGATTTTCAATTACAATATAGACAAGTCGACCTTTAGAATCAAGACTCCATAGCCTAATAATAATATAAGCATTATAGCCTATAATAACCTGGCTCACCAACCTATAAAACACAACATATATACAAAGGCTCTCTGTCCTTAAAATCGTACAATCAATCTGATGTGCGTAGAGCTATGGAATGTGCACACTCTTCTTTTGGTATGAGATTCGCGTGCACTGACTCAGTGCACACATAATCATACCAAAGACCTCTTATCATCATCTCACCAGCTTATAAGCATATTTACATTTACAATTGGGGTTCAGCCTAGGGGTATTACAAAAGATACTCGTTTTACTCCAGTGAAGTTAGCGCACAAGGAAGCCGACATTGTTGAGATTTTCATGTGATACATTTTCAAGATGCATCATATACCTAAGATAATTGTGTATGGTAGATATTCTGATTTCAGCTTGAACTTTTGGAAAGGGCTATTCAATATATTTGGAAAAAGTTTGAATTTCAGCACAACATATCATCCTGAGTCAGATGGTCAAACCAAGAGGGTAAATTAGATGATTGAAGACATGTTGAGGATGTATGTCATGGATAATCCATCAAAATGGGAAGACTACTTGCATTTTGTAGATTTTGGTTACAACAATGGGTATCATGCATCTTTGAAGATGATCCCATTTGAGGCACTTTATGGTAGAAAGTGAAACATGCCAGTGATTTGGGACAACCCAATAGACCTCGTAGTAGTTGGGCCAGATTTCCTCCAGGAAATGGTGGAGCAGATGGTAAGATAAGGTAGAATTCAAAAGATGTTGAGGATAGGAAGAAAAGTTGTGTAGATAAAGGAAAAACCCACAGGGAATTTAAACTGGGTAATCACGTGTTTTTGAAAGTGAAATCCAGTCACAATTCCCTAAAGTTGGGAAAGTGTTTTAATTTAGTGGTGTGTTATTGTTTTCCATTTGAAATCCTAGAGAGGTTTTTTCCTATTTCTTATATGCTGGCATTTCCCATGTCCTTATGTATTCATAATTTTTTCCATGTGTCATTACTTAAGAAGTACGTACCTGATGCTAATCATATTATTGATTGGAATGTGATCCATGTAGAACCAGAAGAATGTTTTCGAGTGCGATCGATTTTCATATTGGATCGGAAAATCAAGAAGCTCTAGAATAGAGCCATGGAGTTGGTAAATGTCCAATGGAATTGGTACGGTTCTGAGGATGCAACATGGGAACGCGAGGATGTTATGCGAGTAGAGTATCCTCATATATTTGAAATGTTTTGAAATTTTATATGTACATGTGTATATGATGCACTGAGGACAATGCATAGATAAGGGGGAGGGGAATGTAATGTCCCTAATATGGAACCCTTTGTAATTGTACATATAGGCTGGTGAGTGATTGGTAGCATGTGTGAATGTAATGTACATTTAATCCGATGAGTCATTGGCACGTGGTTCTGGTATTGTGCGCATATGCATAGTGCGTGGAGAAGTGTTATCAAAGGAATCCATCAGAAAAAGGGAAAAGGAGGGGAGACGTAAATATTTGGGAATATTTTATAATATATCCAAAAAAGTGTAATGTTAATAATTATTTTTTCCTAAGTTTTTGAGAGATGGGAATGGGTCACGAAGTGGCTTAAATCTACTTATGAAGGTGACGAGTTTAAATTTCAAGGTGTTAGTCCCTAAATTTTCACTTGACTATGAGAGGGCAAGCTAAGGCATCATCATGTTATTGCATGGTATTTATTTAGGGTTTTTTGAATAGGTTTTTAGAAAATGGTTGAAAGTTGGTTCAAGGATTCAAATAAGCATATAACTCAATAATAAAGAAAGTAAACATCCTAGTGGTTTAGTAAATGGTAGACACTTTAATAGATCAGATGGTAAGGTAAATAAAGAAGGGAAGGTATGTGAGTATCTGGTTTGTCAACTCACACATGGATTTCGTATTTCAAAATATCATTAAGAAACAAGAACATGTACTTGAAAACAACCTTAATTATGAACAAAAACAGTAAAAATTTTCACTGTGTCACCCACAATCAAGGAATCATATGCATTGCAACAGAATAAATGTATTCAAGTAGGAAAAGAAAAAGATAAATATATGAAAGAATATCTGACCATCAACATGCCTTTTTCATTTAGTACCAATATGAAATATAGTCTTGTCTTATAGTGGACTTTTTACAAAAAAATTCTTGAATGCCCAACTAATCGACCCTTTACTTCTCCTTCTACCCTATTTATATAGAAATAATACATATTTATCAAGATCCAAAAGAAATGGATATGAATAATATATATTTAGTTTCTTGTTTCAAATAATCAAGGAGGAAATCATATCTGATCTCCAAGTCGAATTGATGAGGTGGCTTGTCAACTGTTGCTCATGAGATTTTTTAGGAAGATAAATCTGGAAAATTCCTAAAAACTAGGGTCCATAAATATCTTTGTATCTCCCAAAATTTGATAGTCGTGTAAAATACAAGAGAGGTATTTGTGAAGGGGATCGTTCCCAACAAAAACCTATTTTTGTTTCCAAAAATTCATCTCAATATTCTTTGAAACCTCACCCAACATTCGTCACTAAAACATGAAATCATTTATTGTGAAATCTCTGAAAAATAGGCCTAAAAGATATATTCGAATATCTTAAACTATGATAGTTGTGTAAACACCGAGAGAGTTTTTTGTGAAGGGGCCCATTCCCAAAAATAACATGTTTTGGTTTCCAAAACTTCATCTCCATCATTTCATAAACTTATCTTGAAGATAAAGACTAAAAAAGGAAAAAACAAAGTATTTCATGTATTTTATTTTTGTCTTTATTCTTTCTATTTCCATCCTAAACTCTGGGTGTTCTTGAAATGTAGGGAGGTTCGGGGATTTATAAATTTAATTTTATACTTTGAACATAGACCTGTGCTAAAATCCTCTTATTCAGTGCTTTCTGAGTCTTTGGTTTTTGGAAGATCTTGCAGCTGATATGTTTCTGGAAAAAGTTCATTTTTTCTCATCATTAGATGTTCCTGTATTATCCTTCAACTAAAAAAATATCCAACTTGTGTATAGTACTTCAAAAACATATTCTGAATTTTGAATTTATTTTAAACATAGGTACTCATCTTGTTTGACAAAAATTAAAATTGTATGATGCCTTGGTTCTGGAACCTTCACTATGGAGTAGAGGAGGAACCTTTGGTCTGCTCCTGCTTCATTTTTGCTTGAGAACTACATTATTCCAATAGAGTTTGATTCTTCATAAAATATAGAGATTGATTGTTGATTTCAAGCATGGAAAGGATTTAACGTTTGATATTCTTTCTGTTTGTCCCTCTTTCCAGTTTTTATCTTTTTATGTTATTGAATGCTAAGTGCATCCTTGCAGTTTTGTATTCTACTACCTACTTCCAGATGCCCAAGTTATAGCATGAACTGTAGGATCTGAAACTGGGTTCAAGTAGTCAATATAGACACCACAAAAGCTTATGGCATCTTTGAGAAATGATCCATGTATATATGTGTGGAGCATTCTATTGTTAGTGTTGTTGCTTCCAATCAACATCCAAATTCTTTCAAGAGATTTCTTGTGATATTGAACCAAAAATAAATACATAAAAACCCCATCCATATGTTTTACCATCTCAATAAAAAAAATGATGGTTTTTTGCAACATTATATTTCCCATGATTTTTATTCAATTCAATAAAAATTAACAATGCAAATTAATATAACCCCAAAACATAGTCTTTCTATATCATTGCACACTCTTCTCCATAAATGGTTGATTTCGCTATAGGTGAGACTTCCTTTACTTTTGTAGAATCCTTTGAAGTGTTTCTTTTTCTTGTTGAATCTGTAGGTGATGAATGGGAATTTTTAGAAATGGACATGATGGTTTTATGGAAAATTCCCTTATGAACATACCATATTTTCTCCTAAACTGCTGCAAAATTTTGAAAACCACCCAATCATAGGTTAAATCATCCAATTCTCAAAGTGGGTTTTTAACCATTTCAGATGATTCCTTACGATTTGGCCAGAATCTATTCCCACAATTTGATACCCATAAAATGACTGGAACTTTTCCACATATCTTTGATCTTTTGTAAACAACATCAAAATTTCTTTCTGATGCTCCTGGAAATGTAGCAAAATTGAAACCAACCGGCATGAATGAATTTTTAATATCAGGATATGCTTTGAACATTTCGAGCTCCTTTGGTTCCAAATGAAGCACTTGACCACTTTTCTGGGTTCCATCACACCGACTGTGATTTTTTTCATCTTGCAGATCATGCATGGAGTAATAGACATATTAAAAATAGGCAGATTATGATTTCAAACATATGTAATAATAATCGGGCATTATGATTTGATATCAAGGTGGCAAGTACAACCCGATCCCTCGAATTAGCTTTCATCGTGAGAATCACAAATTGAAATGGATCATACATAGATATGTAGATCCTCTAGCAATGATTTTGAATGTTAGAACACGATTTGGGTAAGGTAGCACATGGAGAACTATCATTACTCCTAGCATTGCAAGAATAGCGCTATTCTTGTAGCGCACTTTCCACTTTGACAAAATTTTAAAATTCAAACGAGGGAAAGGACAAGTGACGTGATATAAATATTTCATATCATATCCTAATCTTTGAAAACTTAAAAACATTTAAAATGTGCATAAAAGAATGAAAACAAACTTTCAAGCCAAGAAGGGAAAAAACAAAGTTTAACAAAAATCATGAAAAATGTGTAGAACATGGATTAAGGACACCCAATTAGTAAAAAACAAGATTAAGGACTAACACTGGCTCCTTCTAGGGTTAAATTTGCATGATGAAACTTTAAGAACTTGTTGACCAGTGCCTTCACATCCCTCATCATCATCAAATTTTACTGTAATTATTTCTCTGTCCAACCATTCCTTTATTTGCAATCCAAAAATAACAACCACGAAACTACAAGTAGTGTTTCCATTGGGCTATGGAGTCCTTATTCTTGCATACTAAAATCTTGACACTACTCTCATACTGCAAATTGATCTTCAAACTGAAATCAACATTCTCAAAAATAAATCTTATTTATGTATAACTCCTACAGAACTAACCAACCAGTTCCTTGATCAGGTCACATCAAACTTCCAATGCAGCCATGAAAGAATTTGATGGACAAGATGGTCTTATTTCTTGCAAGTAAATAAGAAAATGTAGAAAAGATGAGATGTTTGCAGTAAACAATGAATGGGTATCCCAGACTTACAACTACAATTTGCTTTAATTCCAAATTTTGCAAAATTTTGAACCTTTGGAAACGTTGATTCCATGTAGACGACTACCGGATCATATATAATATGACAAAGTTCAAGTTGATGAAAAAACCCAAATTTCTCCACTGCAATTTTTGTTGTATTTGTGAGACCATAATCCACTTGATTTCCTTGAAACAACACATGAACATCACTTGTTTTATGACAGTGAACAACAACATCTTGGACAAACTAATTTCCTTTATCTATTTCTCCAAGATCAGATTCATACTCATAAAAAACGGGCTCACTATTGCACAAGTCAATGAATGTTTATGTGAAATTCTTCTCTTCTCCATTTCCATTTTCATCATATATAGGTTGACTATAAAAAATTTCTGAATTTTGAAATTCACAAAATTTTGTTTCGTTATGCTCTTCAAAGAAATGACAAAAATGAACAACCTGGTCCTTGGGAACAAAAATTTCATTATGACAATCCAATAAATTTGTTGTCATACTATCCATGACACTATCATCAACAACATCTTGAAAAACTTCTGCTTGAAAAGAAGAATGTGAGAAAGTTTCATGAATGATCAAATATTCTTCATCATGATAGGATGGAGACTTTGGATTGATTTCAACTAGAAATGATAAAAAAAATTGTTCACGATCAATATAATCTTGAGGAATTTCTTCACTAAAATACTGGCCTTCACAAATATTTCCAGTAGAAAATTCTTCATGAAGAGACCCATTCGAATGGCCATCAAAACTGTTAGGAGCATTATGAGAACATTCCAAAACATCTTCAATGATCTCATCACTAAAGCCCTGCTGAAAAGTTTTTCTAAGAGATTTAAATTTCTCACAAAAATCATTCAAGAGGCATTTGACATGATAAATCCTCTTACAAAATGAATGGAAATCAGCATGGAAATCATTTAATGATGAAATACTAGAAACCATAAGATATTGGTACCATTGTCTTGCCTCTCCTTCCAAGGACTACACAAACATCTTCAACCATACATCTTTATGATGAATATCAAGTTGGTCTATGTATTGATGAAAATCAGTCAAGTGTTGTCTAGGATGATCATGATCATCTCCTCAGAACCTTGGAAGGTATTCTCCCTACTCATGCATAGTAGGCACAACATTTGGAAAACCAAGAATACAAGAGAAATCAAATGGAGAAAACCTACGAGAAAAAATTGCTTCCATAGCCTTCAATAGCTTGGATCAGTGGAGTTGACAATGGATTATTACTTCATGGAATCGTTAGGTGAATGATACTGTTGGAAAAAGTGTCCAACTCTTGTTCACCATCAATATCTAGAATTGATCGTTGTCATTCTCCCAGGGATAAATTCTTCATTCCTCCCTCCTCGACAACTGCGCCAAAAGATTTTAGTCCCTAAACTTGCACTTGAATGTGAGAGGGATATCTAGGGCATAATCGAGTTATTGCAATGGTATTTATTTAGGGTTTTCTGAACAGGTTTCTAGAAAATGGTTGAAATCTGGTTCAAGGATTCAAATAAACATATAACTCAATAATAAAACAAGTAAACATCCCACTGGTTTAGTAAATGGTAGACACTTTAATAGATCAGATGGTAAGGTAAATAAAGAAAGGAAGGTATGTGAGTATCCAGTTTTACAACTCACACATGGATTTCTTATTTCAAAATATCATTAAGAAACAAGAACATGTACTTGGAAACAACCTTAATTATGAACAAAAACAATAAAATTTTCACTGTGTCACCCACAACAAGGAATCATATACATTGCAACAGAATAAATGTATTCAAGTAAGAAAAGAAAAAGACAAAGATATGAAATAAGATCTGACCATCAACATGGCTTTGTCATTTAGTACCAATACGAAATATAGTCTTTTATTACAATGGAGTTTTTACAAAAAAATCCTTGAATGCCCAACTAATCGACCCTTTACTTCTCCTTCTACCCTATTTATATAGAAAGAATACATATTTATCAAGATCCGAAAGAAATGGATATGAAAACCTCGTCATATATATTTATTTTATTGTTTCAAATAATCAAGGAGGAAATCAGATCTGATCTCTAAGTCGAATTGATGAGGTGGCTTGTCAACTGATGTGCATGAGATTTTTTAGGAAGATAAATCTAGAAAATTCCTGAAAAATAGTGTCCAGAAATATCTTCCTATATCCCAAAATGTGATAGTTGTGTAAAACTCTAAAGAGGTTTTTGTGAAGGGGACCGTTCCCAACAAAAACCTCTTTTGGTTTCCAAAAATTCATCTCAAGCTGCTTTGAAACCTCGCCCAAAATTTGTCACTAAAACAAGAAATCATTTATTGTCAAATCTCTGAAAAATAGGCCTCAAAGATATATTCTAATGTCTTAAAATGTGATAGTGGTGTAAAGCCGAGAATTTTTTTTGTGAAGGGGAATGTTCCCCCAAAAAACTTATTTTGGTTTCCAAAACTTCATCTCCATAGTTTCAGAAACTTCTCTTGAAGATAAATACGAAAATAGGAAAAACAAAGTATTTCATGTATTTGATTTTTGTCTTTCTTCTTTCTATTTCCATTTTGAACTATGGGTGTTCTTCAAATGGATAAGGGAGATTCGAGGCTTTATCAATTTAATTTTATACTTTGAATATATCCCTATGCTAAAATCCTCTTCTTCAGTGCTTTATGAGTCTCTGGTTTCTGGAAGATCTTGCAGCTGATCTGTTTCTGGAAAATGCTAATTTTTTCTCATCATTATATGTGCCTGTATTCTCCTTCAAATGAAAAAAATATCCAACTTGTGTATAGTCATTCAAAAACAACTTATGAATTTGCAATTTATTTTAAACATAGGTACTCATCATTGAAAAAAATAAAAATTGTATGTTTCCCTAGTTCTGGAACCTTGACTATGGAGTAGAGGAGGAACCTTTGGTCTGTTCCTGCTTCATCTTTGCTCGAGAACTACATTATGCCAATAGAGTTTGATTCTGTCTAAATATGGAGATTGATTGTTGATTTCAAGCCTTGAAAGGATTTAACCTTTGATCTTATTTCTATTTGTCCCTCTTTCCTGTTTTTTTTATCTTTTTATGCTATCGAATGCTAAGTGCATCCTTGCAGTTTGGGATTCTACTACCTTCTTCCAGATGCCCAAGTTGTAGCATGACTTGTAGAATATGAAACTAGGTTCGATTAGTCAAGATATACACCACAAGAGGTTATGGGATCTTTGAGAAATGATCCATGTATATATGTGTGGATCATTCTATCGTTAGTGTTGTTGCTTCCGATCAACATCAATATTCTTTAAAGATATTTCTTGTGCTATTGAACCAAAAATAAATCCAGAAAAGCCCCATCCATCTATTGTTCTACCTCAATAAAAACAATGATGGTGTTTTGCAACATCATATTTCCCAGGATTTTGATTCAATTCAACAAAACTTACCAATGCAAATTAACATAACCCCAAAACAAAGTCTCTTTGTATCATTGTGCATTTTTCTCCATAAATGGTTGATTTGGCTACAAGGGAGACTTCCCTTAGTTTTGTAGAATCCTTTGAATTGTTTATTTTTCTTGTTGAATCTATAGGTGATGACTGGGTGATTTTAGAAATGGCCATGACAGTTTTCTAAAAAATTCAATTATGAATAGACCATATTTTCTCCTAAATTGCTATGAAATTTTGAAAACCTCCCACTCAATAGTTAAATCATCCAATTCTCGAAGTGGGTTTTTAACCATTTCATATGATTCCTTACGTTTGGCCATAATCTATTCCCGGAATTTGATACCCATAAAGTGAATGGAACTTGTCCACATATCTTTGATCTTTTGCAACCAACATTGAAAGTTCTTTATGATTCTCCTGGAAATGCAACAAAATTCAAACCAACCACCATCAATGAATTTTTAATATTAGGATATGCTTTAAACAATTCGAGCTCCTTTGGTTCCAAATGAAGCACTTGACCACTTTTCTGGGTGCCATCACACTGACTGTGATTTATGTCATCCTGCAGACTATGCATGGAGTAATAGGCATACTAAAAATTGGAGGATTATGATTTCATACATATGAAATAATAATCAGGCATTGTGATTTGATATCAAGGTGGCGAGGACAACCTGATCCCTCGAATTACTTGTCATCATGAGAATTACAACCCGAAATAGATCATACAGAGATATGTATATCCTCTAGCAATGATTTTGAATGTTAAAACACGATCTGGGTAAGGTGGCGCATGTAGAACTATCATTACTCTCTACGTTGCAAGAATAGTGCTATTCTTGTAGAGCCCTTTCCACTTAGAAAAAAATTGAAAATTCAAACGAGGGAAAGGACAAGTGATGTGATAGAAATCTTTCATATCATATCCTAATCTTTGAAAACTTAAAAACATTTAAAATGTGCATAAAATAATGAAAACAAGATTTCAAGCCAAGAGGGGAAAAAACAAAGTTTAACAAAAATCATGAAAATTGGGTAGAATAGGGATTAAGGATGCCCAATCAGTAAAAAACAAGGTTAAGGACTAACACACGACATGCAACATATATGGCTAGACTTAGTGTATTTTGGGTAGATTATCAATTATTTAAAGATAATTGATGTTGCAGGCTCTCTTGAGCAGAAGGGGGTCAGACTGTATTGAAAATATGATTATTAACTTATATGCGCAGAGAATGTTGTAAGGAGTTGAGGAGATGTAACTAGAATTCTACTATTGAGGATTCAAGTTGACATATCGTGAGCGGTCTCTCTGGGTGAGAGATTGGCTATTGAGAAGTGGTTTTCAGACCTGTGAGCATACTCTCAAGGTGATATTTTTGCTAAGATTTTCTCCCTGGTGTGATGATAATTAGTCGCAGGGATCAGAGACTTCCTGGCCGGCCTATTGCTGGTAACCCTTGGAAGGGAAGTGGGGAACTTGAAAGACTCCTTAAGAATTAAGGGACACACTTCCTTGGATGTGATAGGTGCATGGGGGATGATGGATTGTGGGCTAGTTGCAGCAGTGAGAACCTAGGAATGAGAAATTTTGTTGAGATCCACACCTTAGCTTATTGCTAGGAACCCTTTTTCCCTGGTGGAGTTAATCCCCAACTCAGGGGTGACCTGTTACTGAAATTTTATGAGCAACATAGTCTATGGCTGGAAGGAATGTCTGAGTTATGCCTGCAGTTGGTGACTTTCATAAAAGATAAGTTTTCTTTATGTGATTGTCTTGTTTAATGTGTGCATATTTGACTATGCTTCATATGGATTAATTATTGTATGTAGATTCATATAAATTATTATTGTTATTCTATTCAATTTTTATTGTACATGTAAGTACTGTGATTATAGCTTGTGTTTGTAGTTTTGCATGAGTGTGTCAGTTACTGATAACCTCACTTGTTAAGTTAATCTTGTGATTTTGGTTACGAGTCTTCAAGAAGAGGACTGAGTAGCTAGTTGGGTGTGCAGGAAAGTCATATGTGTGCAAAGGACGCTTGATTTTTGTGTGTGCATTCGAGGGAATAGACTCCATGCAAAGAAAAATCAGAATCGGCGCATGACACCAATATGGTTGTGTGCATGGATGTTTTGTGGGATCAATACTCTAGTGCTCAGTTGTTTGAGTTACTTCCACTACTTAAGGTTTTGTTAAAAGGAAAATATTTTTTACATTGTTACAATTTGTGTGGTGCGACTCAAATTGGGATGAGTGTGTTACTTCAAGTGACATTGTAGGGACTTGTGTGTAGAGTACAATCTGTGCAGTGAAATTTTAGAGTAGCATTGCTCAGTAGTATGTTGAGAATATAAAATTTTTGTTTACTCAGAGTGTATTATGGAGTAACATGGCCCAACCTGAGTGGGTGGGGATGTTATAGCTATGTCTCAATATCACAAGATATCCTTGTAGGAGGCCCTTTTTCTTTCAAAAAATTTGTCTTACCCACCTATACTTTCAAGAAAACCACCAAAAATGGTGGAAGGATGTTTCCATACCACATGGTTTAGTAATGTTTCTATTTCAACAAAAGTTGAAAAACTTCAAGAAGCACTTGAATTTTTAGAACAAGCACACATTCAAGGACATCTAATGAGCCCAAGTGGATATTGAAAAGTAGCTGAGGAAGATATAGCAATAAATCATACTCCAAGTATAGACAAATCAACTTTAGGAATAATAAGCACATGTCAAACAACAACTGGAAGATCGATATGCTTAGGAAGAAATATTATGGAGTTAAAAATCAAGGATCTGGTGGCTTGGGGAGGGGGGAAAAAAAACCAATTTCTTCCATCAATCCATGATCCAACGTAGACACATAAATATAATATTGAATCTAGAGGATTCCCAGGGACAAATATTAACCACTCACTCATAGATAGAACAAGAAATGGCTAGTTACTACCAAGATCGCCTCACAAAACCCCAATCACACAGATCTGTAGTAATTGGAAGAATCACTTGGTAGATTCCCTCTCTCATTACATCTAAACATAATGCTTTCCTTTTGAGACCAATCACTATTGAGGAAGTTGATCTAGAAAAAAAAGAGATGCATGTTGGAAAATCTCCTGGCCCAGATGGTTTCACCACTGTTTTCTTCCATTATTGTTGGATTTTGGTCTAGGATGAACTTAGGAAGCTCATTCATGATTTTAAATGGTCAGGAAAAGTCATATGGGCTTTCAATGCAACTTTCATCACATTGATCCCCAAGGAGGAGTATGTTACCCATCCTAGGAAGTTCAATCCCATTACTTTATGTAATGTCATCTACAAAATTCTCACAAAGTTAATCTTTCTTAGAATCAAACCCATCCTTCCTCACATTATTTCTCATGATAAATATGGATATGTCAAAGGCCGAAAAATCATGTATAGTATCTTTTTGTCGCATGAAGTTGTCCACTCCATGAAATCAATGGGAACTCCTGGGATGTTAATAAAATTAGACTTGTATAAGGCCTTTGATACACTTAGATGGAAGTACATGCATTTCCTCCTCCTTGCATTTTGTTTCAACTCAAAATGGGTTATATGGATCCTAAAACTCACTTATTAAACCTTATTTTTTGTCTTGATCAACGGAGCTCCCTCCAGACCATTCATCCCCTCCTGAATAATTCACCAAGGAGACCCTCTCTCCCATTTTATATTTTTCATCATGTCAAAAGGGATAAGTCAATGCGTCAAGGATGCAATAGCTTAAGGCTCCCTCAAGGGGATCTCCCTCCATGGATTGAACCCTCCCATCTCTCATAGCCAATTTGTTGATGATACCATGATGATAGGGTCTCCCATGGCTTGAGAATCTAGGTGCATACTAGATATTCTCAATGAATTCAGTGCAGCCTATAACACCTCCATAAACCAAACAAAATCTCAAATTTTATTCTTCAACACCCCTAGAGTTATCCAGTCATTCATTTCTTGAATCCTTTGCTTCAACATGGGATCCCTTCCATCCAAATAGTTAGGAGTCCCTCTCATTAACAATTCACTTCGCAACAGTTCATGGGAAGGACTCCTCATGTCATTGGGAAAAGACTCAACTCCTAGACCCTTAGAACCCTCAACTTGGCCAATCATCTAGTCCTTCTTAAATATGTCTTACAAGCCATCCCCATTTACATATTTTCCACTGTGGTTTCCCCTATTTCTATTCTTAACACCATCAAAAGCATCTAGAAAAAAATTCTTTGGTAGGGAACCAAGGAGGGTCACAAATGGGCCCTGATGAATTGGAAGGAATTGTGTAAGCTTAAATATGTTGGAGGTTTGCGGCATAGATATCCTCAATTCCTCCACTAGTTATTGGGAGATAAGACTTGGTGGAGGTGGCTCAAGAATCCCATCGAAATCTAGGCTTGATTATGGAGACACAAATATACCCCAAAAATGCAGTGGGAACAATTGATTAGATGGAATGGTAGTAGAGAAGGATCTCTTATTTGGAACACAACAAAATGAAACCGATACCTCACTCAAGATCATGCTTTCTAGGAAATAGAAAATGGATAAACTACCTTATTCTGGACAAATTCTTGGAAAAAAATCCCACCTTTAATTCAACAACAATGGCATGAGATTATCCATCCACATACCAATCAGGAATGCCTAAAGGTAGTCTCATATTTTTGGTAATCAGACTACCACAACGACACCTTGGACACGTGGAAAACCAATGAGGAAGAGCTATCAACAAGAGCTGGGACATTGGAAAGAGGAAGCAAACATGCACAAAATTCAGATTAAGCTCGATCTAGACATTCTTCGATGGGTACATGCTCCCAAAGGAAAATTCATGATCAAAGAATCCTATGGTCTAAAATCCAAATTTTCCATGCTTCCCAAGGCCCTTATCTGGAGTAACATATGGGATTCTAACCTATGGCCAAAGATAAGCACATTTCTTTGGCTAGTCAGAAATAAAAATATCCTCACCTAGGATAGTCTTAATAAAAGAGGGTTTGTTGGACCATCCATTTGTCATATCTTATCTCAATTGGAAGAAAATCAAGAGCATATTCTCAACTAATTCTTTTTCATCTCCCTAATTTGGGAGGGATGGAGTAGCAAGAATAATCACTGAGTGGAGGAATCGAGCCTTCAAAAATCCTTTCTCAATCACATTTCGCATCTACTCCTAGGATTCATCCTCTGACAGATATGGAAGGAGAGGAATTGAATAATTTTTCGCTCATCTAAGATCACTTGGGAAGAAGTTTGGATTCAAATACAAAATAATATAGTGGAGACAATATTGGCCACCAAATGGACCACAGAGGATATATCTTGTGACTCCAACAAATATGCTATATTCTAAGGATGGAATATTTGCATAATCCCCTTAGATCCTCAGGCCAACTTTCATTCAAACCATTCACACATCATCAACTACTAGACTTGTCCCCCCTTTGGCTTCCTTAAACTCAATTTTGATGGAGATTCCAAAGGAAATCTGGGTCCATCTGGATTTATATTTGTTTTTCGAAATGATCAAGGATCCATTCTTCACACCTCAGTAGGAAACCTAGGATATGAATCAAACAATGTAGTGGAGATATGGACCCTCATCAAAGGCATCCAACTGGCTCGAAATCATGGTTACACTCACATTGTGGTAGAAGAGGATTCACAGATAATTCTCACCATGTTAACTAAGATCCTCAATGGCTATTCTCCAGAAAAAATTTCCCCAAGATGGAGACTCTTAAAAAATTTAGAATTCTTATGCTTTATTATTAATCCTTAACAAGTGTTGATACCCTCCCATATTAGACGATAAGTTAATAAAGTGGAAGATAAATTAGCTAATATTGGTGTATACCACATGGAAGGGGATCTAGTATGTGTTTCCTCTCAACACTATAATCATCCCATTCTCATGGAATTCATTTCCCTGGCATGCACAACAGACTCGCTCATGGATGGGGTGCCCTCCAATACATAGCACATGGGACTTAAATTGACAAAGAAGTATCCATGCACCTAGATTACCAATCCTTGAGTCAGGTACAAGGGAGGTGGTTTTTCCCTATCATCATTGGAACATTCATGGAATTTCATACTCAGGAATATTTCTCTCCAGAGATATTTTATAGACATGCACAAAGGATGCTTGTGATATTAACTCTAGGAACTCGACAATCAATATGACATTAATGACCATGACGCCGACATTGGGGGGTAACATAAGAGCACATAAAAGGTGGTGGGAGCTTCATTATGATTCAAGCCTTCGATTTGGGTGCTATAGTGGTTGTGAAGATCATAGGATGAGTCACTAGATGACCTAAATTTGGGTGGTTTGAAACCTTGTGCTCACCATGCCAAGGCAAAGGGGATGCTCAAAACGAGACAGGGGGGATCATATTCCAATCGGGAAGAACCTTTCCTTGGTTATGGGTAGTGATAAATCATAATTCAAAAGGAAATGATATGGGACCTCTTCCCCCATCTCGACCTCGACACACAAGTAATACAATGGTCATACCTCCATAGATTGCGGATGCAAAATTGAGTGGTTTGACTGACATAGAAATTCATTGGGCTATGCTATGAATTCCTTACAGGGTTTGACTTCTTTCAACATTCTACGAAAGAGCTCCCCTCAAAATTCCCAATATGATCTATCCCAAGGCCACCACACCAATCGATCCCATGAAGAACCATCCTCCGACCATCCTAACCCAACTAGATATGAGGACTCCCATTGTATATTTGAGGCCCTTTACATAATCCAACAACATATTTTTGAATGAGAAGAGAGGTATTTGACATCAATTTTCATCTCTAGGTTCTAGGAAAACATATCTCTCTGTCAATGGACGTGGGAAATTACCGCAATGCTTTGACACCGATGGAGATAGCTAGATCAAAGGAACCCATTTTCCTTCCTCCTAGACAGATTTGATGTTATTCCTCATGTTTATTAGGTTTCATATTTTTTCCACTAGTCTTATTGGCAGTTTGTTTATGATGCAACCAATTAGCATAGATATTAGCATAAATGGCATGCAATGATCAAAGTATTTTGTTTTTATGTATATGGAACAACCATTGATCTCGATTTATGAGCGAAACAAAATGAAACATATATTTATAAAATTAACACAGATATACATAGAACAATGATAGAGATACACTGGGAGGTAAATTCTATTCAATAAATAAATCTGTTGAAACTACAAAATGCATAATGAAAACAATCTTGCTCGAATGGTGGTAGATAATCTCTGAGAAGAGATGTGGCGGCTATGATCA
>SNQJ01S0164465.1:0-21208 GCA_010110895.2 Picea sitchensis | reverse complement strand
TGAGTTAAGAGAGAAATTTGGAGGTGTGAGAGGTATTATGATGATGCCAAAGAATTCCTTTCCATATATGTAAGAAAATGGGAGGGATGGAGGAAGGTTTGGGAGCACAAAATATCCAAGGAAATGAAAGTGATGTAAAGGTATATGATCTCTACAAAGGCTTAGGTAGACAAAACAAAGGGCAATCACATTTAGATAGGCATAAAAAAACAAAGTAATAGTGACAAATTGGAGGAATTTGAAGAGTAAAATCAGAGTGTTGCAAGATAGAGTACTAAAATTGGAATTGGAGCAACATCCAAGATATGAGGAGTTAAGGAAATTAGGGGGTCTAACTATCTCAGTATGATCTCTTGACTAGGATTATATGGAAGCTATGGAAGAAGACATTGTTCAATAAATCGTTAAGCAAATAGGAAAGAATCGCAATCTTGCTTCAATGGCAGACAACAAACATAATACCCCTAGTGGGTATGGGCCCAAAAACTTTTCTTATGTTTTGCAAAAAAGTATTCTTGTGAGGACAATATGTTAAGCTATATACAAGTTTCATAATCACATGAACAGATAGAAATCTAAGAATAATACAGATTGGAAGCTCTTTTGGTGAAATCCTGAAGAACTCTGAAGTCTTCAGGGCATACTCACTCTTTAAATTTTGTATTAATATGTTGGGAGGTTTGGCTATGACCCCTTTTTAATGCAATAGTAATTGTTTCTATTAAAAAAACAAAGTTATTACTAAAACATGAGCATTCATGCAAAAAATCAACAAAATCGACATGTTCGTCACCTACTCTAAGTCGACAACTTCAATTCTTCAATAGTGACAAGAAATTTTCAACATTCTCAAAATATTGATTGGTGGGTAAAGGATTTCCTTAAGGCGGAAGTGATGAAAGGTGATTTTTAATTACATGCTACAAAAAATGTCGATGAATTGCAAGACAATGAAAGCATTGATAAAAATATGTTAACATTTCAATGGGAAAAAATGGCATAATCCCACCTTCAACTCTCCTTCTCTAGGATGAACCTTGTTGATGATGTCTACAAAAAACAATCCCACTTCTCAAGCAAAAAAAAAAACTTAGATGGATAGCATGGCATGTCTAGGGGCCTAGTCATGCTCTTTATCCATGACGCATGCAACACCTTATTATTTGCAAATGACTTATGACTTCTCTCACCTAAATATTTTATATAAAATATGGTAGGAACCAATGGAGGACAATTTCTACTTAGAGTAGAATTAGAAGGGGATTTTTAAGGAGAATTTATTTAATAGAATATAGGGAGTTGGCACAATGGTCAAGATGAGTAACAGTGAAGCAATACAAAGTCGTAATAATAATAATAATTATTATAATTATAATTATAATCTAATTTTAAGGTCACGACCAAGCCATACGCCAAATTGGTATATGAGACCCCCTTGTTTGTGGGACAAGGGACCCCCTCCGTGCAACAATTTGATTGCTAAATCCTACAGAGGTGTACATAATTTACCCCGCTATACATTTGAACCTGCAACCTCCTAGGAGGAAACACATGTTCTTAACCATTAGGCCCACTCAAGATGTACTAATAATAATTACTATTGTTGTTGTTATTATTATATTTGTAATTATAATTATCATTGTTATTATTACAATTATAAAAATAATTTTTAATTTTTAATAGTCATTATAATAATTATAATAAATAATTTAATCATGATGGGTTAGCTCAAGTGGTTGAGTGTTGAATTACAAGTAGGAGGTCAAGGGGTCAAGTCCCCGAGCTAGATATCTTTGTGAATATTGTGGGCCTCACTCGATGTCCCCACTAGGTTAGGTTGCCAAAATTGTAACCAACTGATTTACCTCATGTACCATCATTGTAATGAGGTGAAGTGTTCAACAGTTTCCCATGATGTGCATTTCATCAAAAAAAATATTAAATAATTTTCAATAACAATTAAAAGTACTATGTCCCTAGGGATGTAGATCAATTAGCAATAGAGTGTCATGTTAAGGCACTCCTTGTGACGTCGTTGGTTCAAACCTTGACTAGCATGTGTGTCGTGCAATGCACTTGGAGGTTATAGTGGTAGAAGTCAGAATCAAACCCATGTCACACAAGTGCGAGCCTGTCCCAGTTGTCGCTTCCGCCAGATTAAAAAAAAAAAAAACAATTAAAAGTACTATAATAATTATAAAATTATAATAATACTTATTAATTTTTTATTATAATAATTATTTTTAGTGGTAAAGTTGATGTTATTATGATACTCTTATTGCATATAATTGACATGGAAACGATGCTTGATATGCGTTTGCATCAACACATATGACACTGACATGACTCTAGGACGATGTAGTCACAACATAAGATCCCCTCCCTCTTACCAGTTTCTATGGGGCTTATAATAAATGTAATAATACTGATTGAATTTTTGGTAGAGTTATTAGTGGTAAATTTTATGCTATAATGACCTTTCCATGATGCCAAAGCAGTGCCAGAACAAAACTTCATGATGTAAAATTGATGCAAAGATGACGCATAATTTATCTTAACGTTGAAACTACAATGTTGACAAGATACTTTTATCAGTGTCCATCGGAAAATATGACATTATTACAACATGGTGGCAATGCATATATGATGCATGCTCCATACTTGCATCATCACATTCGATGCACATCCAAGGCAAGATCTATGCACGACTCGAAAAAAAAAAAAAACAGATGACACAAAAAAAAGTTTAGCATCACCCTACTTGTGCATTTCTAATACAAAGTTAAAAAGAGGGTCCCCCTCATTTCATTTTCACACAAGGGTTTGGGGAATAACTTCTTGCCTTTGGAAGGGATTTGTTGAGGCATTCAATAGGAGAAATCTAGGGATATTTGTGGGGCATCACTGGATCAAAGGTAAGTTTTTTTTCATTTGCCCCCTATTTTTTTTTAAATTTTCATCTTTAAAGCAAAGAGGGATTTGGGTTTTGAATATGGGAGATGGGATTTTAATTTTGGAGATGGGATTTGGATTTTTCATTTTGGAGATGGGATTGAGGTTTTGGATGAGATATCATATTTACTTTTCCCCCCACCCCCCAACCCCCCCAAAAAATAAATTAGATTTAGGGCCCCCCCTTCCTCTTCCTCTCTTCCTCTCCCTCTTATCTTTCCTCTTCCTCCTCTCCTTCCTCTTCCTTTCTTCCTCTCCTTCTCTCCCTTATTATTCCACTTTTCCTCTTTTTATCTACCTCTCTTCCATTGCCTCTCCCTCTTTTTATTCTCCCCTCCTCTCCTAACTTTTCTCCACTTCTCCTCTCCCCTTTCCTAGCTGTCATCCACCCTTTTCTTCTTCTTCCTTTCCCTCTCCTTCCTCTCCCTCTTCCTATTTCTCTTGTCCCTCATATCCTTCCTCCCTCTTCCTATTTTTCTTTGCCCCTCCTCTTCTTTTTCTTCTCCCTCTCCCTCCTCCCCCTCTTCCCTTTCTCTCCCTCTCTCTCTCTCTCCCTCTCCTAAAATTTTGGTCAGGGAGTGGTGTACATAGTAGATTAAGGTTTCACTTTAAAAGTGTTGTATTTTCCTAAGTCCACTTTGTAGACACTTTTTTTTTACAACTCTATAACTCAATGGACAAGGCACTGGTTTGATATTGAGTTCCAATGGTAAAGTAAATAAAATAGTAAGGCCGATGGATCACGAATAATCATGGCTCGTCACTTGAAGGTTTTAACATAATCAATGAAGGTTTTTGTAATGGAATGGGGACCATATTAGTATTAAAAGGCACCCCCCACATGGATCATTAACCTACAAGTTAGTTCAATGCTATTGATGATGGTTGGTATGACTCCGGCTTGGCAATCCCCCATGCCAAATATTAATATAAATATACATTAATCGAGCATCCAATGGAAAAACAACACTATACATTCCCCTCAATCATTTCTCATTTATTGTCGTTCTCACTCATGCAAGGAAAATTGTTATGCACTACATGAGATTTTGGGCATCGTGAAGGTGAATGAATCTTATAATATTGTGCTACATCTATAAATGGATTTTGGGCTATATTAATTTATGGTGGAATTTTTATCATAGTGAAGTATCCAACCCAAATTTGACATAGAATTTAATTTATTATGCATTTATGACCATTTAAGGAGCAATGCTTTGGGAGGATGACGACCTAAATTTCTTGCTTTACCATAGAATTAGTTACCTGGATTTATTGTACACCACTTTCATAAACTCTTATGACAACTTATGACAACCAAGGAAGAGTTTGAGAAACTAGGAAATAAAGTCCTCATACAATATTAATGTGCCTACCAACTAATACACACAAAAATCCAATAATAGATAGCTTAAATAGTCACTATTGTTAATCCAATACTAGTTAGCTTGGTTATTACTACCACTTTCTAATATATGTTATCTACCATTAGGACTCTTGTGCTTCCATGTATATTTGAAATTAATTATATAGGCTTGTTATCAATGGGATTCTTAATATGCCTACCAACTAATAGGCACAAAAATCACTCTATAATTTAGACTCTGTAGCATCCATGTTAGTGAAAAGAGTTGAACAAAATCAAACCTCCACTAACACTAAGGTTAATAGGTGACCCTTTGTCATAAACTTTCATTGTAGGTTGAAATCCCACCATGGGTCTATGGGTAGGAGACCTTGGAAAAGTAGAGCTTGGTTTTGTGAATTCAGTTATATTTTTGTCTTTTTCATATACATTCTTTTCCATCATCAGTGGCATAAAAACCTCTTAATGGATACAAAAATGTCTCATAGATTAGTGGTAAAATTTGAATCCATTATAGGCATCTCAACGAATTCCATTATAGGAAGAATAATCAATGATAGTTAGCTAGGATAATCACGATCATTGATCCAATAGTAACTAACTTGGCTTATTATTTTCTATGTAATATTTATTAATGTGTAACAAATTCCCACATAGGATATGCCACTATAATACTGGTGTGTAATAACTGACATCTATAAAAACCATAAGTAGAAGTGGGAAAACAAGAAATGATACCAAAAGCACAAACAATGTTACTATTTGATTTAAGGAGGATGCGATCACATTAACTCGAGTCTTTACACAAAAGTCTAGTTGATTTTGGTTGATTTTGGTGACTTTTATTACCTTTTGTTGAATAAAGCATCTTTGCATATGTTGATGTTGTGCATGTGTATTTTTAATGTTCATGTCAAATTATGCATATATTATATTCCATGGATTTTATGTACTTTCCTTAGTATTGTATTGGTGTAATAGATCTACAAATCACATGGCTTCCAACATAGAGGGAACATAAATGATAACACTAGATGCATGGAAAAAGACGAGGAAGGTCATAAAATAAAATGTAAAGATATAATGATTGATAATGACAACAACAAAAAGCCGAAAGTAAGTTGTAATTAAATACTTTATGATTGTTATATAATATTGAAAAACATATATTTATTTGATGAAGAGTTGCATTTATAATTCTAATTGTTACCTATTAAATTATGTTTTATGTTGCAAAAAATATTGATAAAAAGAATTGGATCATTACTAAAGAGTATAGGGATAATATATCCCATGATTGTTTGGTGTACCCATTCTATTTATGATATCAATCAATGGTGCAGATTAGAGTAGTACGGTAGCTCTCGAGACTCATAACCTTGAGGTCACAGGTTCAAATCTCGTCTCCACCAAACCAGAACAAAAGAAGTATTTTGGTCCATAAAGTTTTACTCTCTCATTTTCATTTTATAATTGAATGAAAAGCGAGGAAAATATATGATAAATACATGAACTATTCATTTTCATATAAAAATAGAAGAAGTCTCAGGCTGAGTCTCAGATGTAGTTACTCTGAGCATGTTAGCCATGGTACAATTTATCGTGCATTTTCAATGAAGTTTAGTCTAGTGTAATTGTATCCAATATACTACATTTTTCATGGTAATTATTCGATTTATGACATATATTAATGTTTGAGTACAAGGCATAGAGATGATGATGAACATAAACAAGAGTGACTTGGAGGAATCGAAGGGTATTGACAACATTTTAACCTATATGTTTTATTACATCTTTAACAATTAGTAATTTTTTATTTTATTGAACTCATGTTCTTGTATTATGTTTTTACAAAGTGAGAAAGACAAGGGTTTTGAAGATCAGGAGGGAACTGACAACAATTTAATAAATTTTGTTGAATTAATCTCTTATGTAAAACTCATTTCAGTTCCTTATATGTGTATATATTTTTTCATGCTATGTTGTATACAAAGTCGACATTTCCTTTGGGTGGTAGTGTACCACTTATTTACAAGCATAAAAATTTACATCGTTATTTTACAATTTTATCATTAAGTTTATATATACATAGTTTTTGGATTCCATAATCTAAAATCAATTGAATGTTAGTGTGGTAAAATTTAATAATTGCATTTATGGATACATGGTTTTTTCCTCTGGTGGTGTGAAATTGACTAATGTAAGTGCGATAAAATTTCATAATTGCATTTATATATACATACTTTCTGCTCTCATGATTAGTATGATATAAAATAGATTCATATTAATCATCAATCTCATGAATGTTTAAATATTAAAAAATAGTAATCATGAAAAGATAATAACAATTCAATTAATACATAAATAAATGAATAAATATTAATTTAATTATTAAAATTAATTAGATTATTTGAGAGAATTAAATGTTAAAGCGAACAAACTCTCAAAATAAGCTTTACTTATGCAAAGAGGTGCTTTTGGATAGTTTTTCGAAGGCATTGAAACAAAAGCGATGGATTTTTGTCTGTAATCCCTTTATTGTTATATCTGATTGAAACATGTTGTATTGAAGGAAAAAAGAAATACTATTTTTTATTTTTTTATTTTTTATGGTATTATAGTAAATCAGGACAGTGGTCGACAGAAGTACATCAAATATAGAGTGCAAGTAAGCCTGTAAAGGTAGTTTTGAAAGAATGTAACATGTATATTCATCGAATATATAAAGTTTTTTTCCTTGGAAAAACAATTAATTAGATTATTAATAATAAAATTAGATAATAATAATTAAATAAATAATAATAATTACGATGTAATTTTTGACACAAATAAGATGCAAAAACGACACACATTTGACGCTAACGTGCAATTTGATTGAATGTGACACATATTTGATGCAAAACAACACAATTTTTTACACATATGTGATGCTAAAATGACACTACTTGGATGTTAACACAACACAAATATCAAAATCACACAACTCAATGTTTATAAATTCGACATTGATATAAGATTAACAAGACACAACATTTTTGTAGTTCGACACAAATTATGATGCCCAAGTGAATAATGTTGATGCAAAAATGATGGATTCTAACGCTAATGAGATGCAAGTATCATTTGGTTGATGCAAACATGATGCTACATGCTGTTTTTTTTTTTAATTGCAATGCAACATGACACAAAACATATACATGTGATGAAATTTTTGTTGCTACTATAACATAGTAAAGAGTCGTGTCAGAAAATGAGAAATTGGAAAAACAACAAAAATGACACAAAATATGGCACACCCTAATGAATTGTGTTTAGTGTTAGACAAACTTAAAAAAATTCTCATAAATTCACACTACATAATTACGCTACAACTCTTTTGTTCATCCTATGTTGACTTCAAACTTTACTGAATCTTCTTGTTAATGCCTTCCATTTTCTCTAAAGCTTCACTTCCCTATGTCATTATGATTTCCACATTATTCCAACTAATAGGAAAATTGCACTTTTGCATGTACATGGCTTTAAAAGGACTCATATTCAATAATTAATGATATCCAATATTAGATGAAAACTCCATTAAAGGGATGTATTCTTCCCAACTTTAGAGTTGACTCAACGTATCTTCTAATACCATATTCACCATTTTAGTCTATCCATTGGTTTGTGATAAATACGCCATGTTAAATTTTGATAGAGTTACTTATAACCCGTGAAAAAAGATCCTCTAAAACTTTGATGTGAACTTTACATCTCTATTTGACACAATCACTTTGATACACCATGTAGTCTTAGTGTCTCCTATATCAATTTCTTTGTGGCTGGCCTTTCCTAGAAAAATGTAGGCCATTTTAGTCAACGTGTCCACCATCACATATATAGAATCATTCCTCTTTTATGCACTAGGTAACCTTGTGATGAAATCCATCGACTTTTATTCCAATTACTATTATGGTATATTGAATAGTTGAAACAAAACATGTAGGATATTGATGTCCCACCTTAATCTTTTAATGATTTAGGATTCTTTCGACATAATTCACCACATATAGAATCATTCCTCTTTAATGCACTAGGTAGCCTTGTGATGAAATCCATAGACATTTCTTCCCACTGCTATTATAGTATATCGAATGGTTGTAACAAAACATGTAATATATTAAGAGTTTTGATATTTTTGTGGTGGGATTGGCTCTCAGCAAAGACCGAAAAAGCCACAATAGACATCCTAAGTTCTGCCAATGTTTCAGATACTCAACTATATCCACCATCAGGAAAAAAGTGTTGAATGAGGGAAGAGGGTAATCTTGCCATAAATACGAAAATGTAGAGCACAAAGAACCCAAGAAAAACAAATGTCCGTTGGAGGAGAAATCATGAAAAGAGTAGGGAAAAAGAACAGAAACCCTAAAAATAACATAACATAATAAAAATAAATAATACCATACTACATATTAAAGTAGTAAATTAACTCATATTTAGATAATACTATGAAAACAATCAAAGGGAATGAAACAATGCTATAAAAAAAATTAAATAATATATTACTAAACAATGTGCCATAAACAAATGACATAATAAAATAATAATAATAATATGAAATTATAGAACAATAATAATAAACTATGAGGCCATGACATTAAGATAAAGAAAAATAAATAAAAAAACAAGAAAACAATAATAAGCAACAAAATAAAACAAGAAATACGACAAAGCAGTAGAATAAACTAAATAAAAAACAAAAGTGACAAAACAAAGAAAAAGCAAAAATAAGGACAAACCTAAAGAGAATAAAAACATAGGTAAAAAACTAAACAAAGAACAATAAGGACAAGCCAAGAAAAGAGTTAAAAACTGAGACAAACAATAAACTAAACTAAGCTAAAAATTAAAAAGGGGATGGAGAAAAAATAATAATAATAAGATTAAAGTCATGAAATAAGAAAAAAGAAACAAAAACAAAAGCCTAAAACAAGGTTAAAAACAAGGTTGTATGATAGCATATATCTTTTGCTATGTAAGAATTTGGAGCAATTTGGTCATGCAAATGGGATCAACGTTTTCGATCACAATCAAGGTGTTCTCCTGCATTACTTTGCTTAGCTACTGGGTTTATTAAATATATTAGTCTTTAATAGCTACAATATATTAGTCTTATTAATATATCATAATATATTAGTTTCATTAATATATTATTATATGTATCTTACAACTAATTATATAGTTATCCCTATTATAGGTAAACCTTTCATAGGTCTATTGGACATCTTGTGATGGTATATAGTAACATTGCATAATAGTATTAGCTGAACCGCAGTTCGAAAATAGTTAAGCAAACTCCATATTTTGCAATAGTAAGCAAAAGTCGTTGCATAATAAAAATCGTTGCATAAGGGGGAAAGGAGGGGGGCTCCGATGGAGAATGCTAGGGTTTCACACATGATTCACAGTGTGGTCGTTTGTTGGTTTACAGGCACGTCTTCGGTCATGCACTGGCTTTGATTAAGACTGGTGAGTATACATATCGAGGGCCGAGGTTTTGGCGGTGTGTCCTTCAAAATCACTTGATGAATCATTCTTTCACACTCGTCCCACGAGAATGGCGACGACTAAGGATTCAGATGGTACGTCGAAGACTAGAGGGGAATGGGGAAATCTTTTGGCAGGGGACCCAATGCTATCTATCAACGAATCTGGGGAGGTTATGGAAGTGGGATCAATGGGTTCGGTAGCTTTGATGTCGGCAGTTTCAATTCAGAGTTTTCTCAAAAGTCTGTTTTGTCTCTTTCAGAAGGTTTGGTTCTATCTTCAGAACATGTTGTTGGGTTTTCCGAGGCTTCTTTGGTAGGTTCGGGACAGGGTTTGGAACTATTTCCGGCACTGAGTGAGGGTGATTTGGGGTAAAATGGTCCTGAGCCTATGGCTCTCTTCGATGGGGACAACTAGGGTTTACATTAGAAGGAGTGCTTGGGGTCTATCTCTAATGTTCCTTTTTCATCGTCATGGGTACTCATTGACGCTGGGCTTTTTCCGGAGGCTGCAGTGATGGTGGTGGAATTTTTCTATAGGGACGGAGGGAAGGGCAGGGTTGTCGAGGATCCTGAACCACCACAACATAAAACCAAATCTCAGGATTTATCTAGGGAGGGGACTACAGAGAGGAAGAAGATTGTGTGGGGGGGAAAGACCTTTACACACAAAGGTCCATAGTGTGCTCGGGACTGGATAAGTATTGATAGCTTGGTGTTCGGGGAAGACATTGATATGGATAGGTTGGTGGAATTCTCTAAGATGGCGGTGGTTGGCAGAGCGAGGGGAAAATGTTTGGGGGTTGACTTTCTAAGGGCTTGGGTTGTTACTACTTTGGGGAACAATATTTCAAGAGTCCTTAGTATCCGGCTTCTGGCTAGAGGTTGGTTTGCCTTCCTATTCTCTTCCAGGGAAGATGCGACCTGGGTTTTGTCAAAAATCTGGAGTATGGTAGGGACACCAGTTGTTCTTAAACGGTGGACTCCAAAATTTGATGCAAAGCGGGAGCAGGTGGATGTGGTACCCATTTGGGTATGTTTGTCGAGCCTTCCTATGTAGTATTGGAATCCTGTTCGGTTTGCGACCATTGAGAACAAACTGGGCAACTTCTTTGAAGCAGACATGCCTTTTGAAGAGACTGGTCTGATGTCAGTGGCCAGGATTTTGGTGAGGTTGGATCTTCGACCGAGATTACTTCAGGAGTTTAAAATAGAGATGACGACTGGATCGTTTATCCAGCCTTTGGACTAAGAAGGAATACCTTTCAGATGTCATAGGTGCCATGTCTATGGGCACGATGTTGCAGATTGTAAATTTCCATTCAAGGGGAAGCTACGAGGCTTTGAGGGAGATGAAATCCATGTTGAGACGCGACGGTCAGATACAGAGATGGTGGCAGAGGGGGGAGTGTCAGTGGAGGCAACAAAGATTTGTGGTGATGGTAAGGGCGGAAGGTGGACAAGCATGAATACTATGGGAACTATCCTGAATTACAAAGATGTGGGAATGCCTAAGGATCAGATGACAACAGAAAAGGCTATCCCAAGGACAATGATGTTGCCGGGTAAGTTGTCATCTTTTAATTTATCGGTTGTCTCTCTTATAAACTCTGCTCCTTTGTTTTCATCTGGGGGATTGGGGTTTCATATATTCTTCCTTTGGGGTTCTCCACTTTCCCACTTTCATCGAGTACAACTGCAGTTATTTATAAGGTTCCTACTTCTGGGGAGTATTACCCTCCTCCACTAATCACTCCTGTGGCTTCTTCTCTGGGTTTGAATGTGTTGGGTATAAATTGTGATTTATTGGTTTCTTCCTCCTTGAGTAAAGAAGAGGTTGTAGGGACTTCTGGTCTTTCCTCCACTGGGTTACCCCTTGTTACGGATTTTGACTCCTCCTTACCTCTTTCCCCTCTAGAATTGAATGTGCCCCTTCCCCTTTATTGTACACAGTCATCCTCTAGGAACTCATCTACTGATGGTAGTAGGGTCTGATATGCTTTGTGTAACAGGTCAATTTTAAATGAGGATTGTTTTGTGGGTGGTGATGAGGTGTTGGGGGGATGTGGTTTAGGGTGTTTACCTTGTGATTCTTTATCAATCAGAGGTCGGGGGAGGAAGTCCAACCTACTTTTGGCACAAGATTGGGCCAAGATTGATTTGGCCTCGGGTAGAAAATCCTTCATTGAAATGATTTGGCCTTGGGTAGATAATCCTTCATTGAATGGGTGCTTAGAGAAAAGCAATACCAAGGGGTGGTTTCCTTATGAAAATTCTTTCCTTTAATTGTTGAGGGCTCGCGAACCCTTCTAAAAAATAGTCACTTAAAAGGCTGGTCGAAGTTATTTCTCTGGAGGTCATTTTTTTGCTAGAAACCTTGGGGATTAGTGAATCGGTGGCGACGGCTTTAGAATCTTTGCTACCATGCTTGTTTTTTTCATGGTGGATGCAAAGGGTCGCTTAGGGGGTCTAGCTACTGGGTGGATATTAAAGAAGTGCAATTGTGAGCAGGTTTGGGTCTTTGAGTCAGGGATTACACTAAATGTCTTCTCTGTAGATTTGGGTAGTTCGTTGACATTGGTAAATGACTATGGACCTTACTCCGATAGACAAAGATATTGGGATTCCTTGGCCCAATGCTTCTGGTTTTCAGCTAGGGAGGTCATCATTGGTGGGGATTTTAATTTCTCCTTGGGAGCAGCAGAGGTTTGTGGTCCTCGTTCAAACCTGGATCCCATGTCCAATTTCTTTATTAATCTTCTGGATCAAAATGGGTTGCTGGATATTGAACCAGTAACAATTAAGCCAACTTGGAGGAACATAAGGATCGACGACAATCGAGTGGACAAACTACTGGATCAGTTCTTGTTGGCGAAGGATCTTGTTGAGTCAATGGCACTGGTCAAACAATGGGTTTCCAGTGGCGGTAAATCGGACCACAATCCGATAGTATTGGAGCTAAGAGGTAGGGATAGGCATGCTCCCAATCCTTTTACATTTTATGAGGGGTGGTTAAAGGATCCAAAATATCAAGCCTTGGTACATAGTATGTGGATCACCATTGAACCTGATCTTCTTAATCATGCAATTGTTCTTTTTTTGGAAAATTTGAAAAGGATTAAGCAGACAACCATCTCTTGGGCGCATGAGAAAAAAGTAAAAGAGGAACAAGAGTTAAAACACATTGAGTAGACTCTTCTATATTGGCAGGATGGCCATGGGAGGGGGTTTTGCTCCATTGTTGAAAAAGAGGACTTGGTTAGATTAGAATTAAGAAGGAGGGAACTACTGGTGGATAAATAAGCTTTGTGGTGGTTAAAGAGTTGTGCTATTTGGCTTACTTGTGGGGATGAGAATACCAAATTCTTTCATTCTTATGCCAAAGGTAGGAAAATGACAAATACAATTTGGGGATTACAACAGGGTGACGGGAAAGTTGTCAAATCTTTTGAAGGTCTGGCTACTTTGGGCATTGCACATTTTAGAGATATTTTCAAGGCTCGGGAGGGGACCTCTATAGCTAAAATTATACAAGTACCCAGGTTATTCCCTCGGTTTGTGGAGGAGGAAGAGAGATTGACTTTAATGGAGGAGGTCTTAGAGAAGGAATTATTGGAAGTGTTACAATCTTTTCAAAAGGGTAAAAGTCCAGGTCCTGATGGCTGGCCTATAGAATTTTATCTGGGGTTCTATGATATGTTGGGCAATGATGTATTAAAAGTGGTGGAAGAATCCCAGATAAATGGACATATTCATGAACCAATAAATTCAACCTTTATTTCTTTAATACCTAAGTCTGATAACCCCTCCTCCTTCGACGATTTCTGACCTATTTCCTTATGCAACTGTCTTTATAAGATTATGTCAAAAGTAATCAGCAGAAGACTAAAATATCTACTTTCTAGATATATCTCCAATGAACAGTTTGGATTTCTGGTGGGTAGACAGATTCATGAGGCTATTGGGGTTGCTCATGAAGGATTTCATAGTTTGAAAACAAGAAAACTCAAAGGGGTTGTTGTGAAAATTGATCTATCAAAAGATTATGACAGAGTTAATTGGCTTTATATCCGGATGCTACTGATACACCTTGGGTTTGGGGTGGCCTTTACAAATTGGGTTATGGGTTGTCTTACAACAATCTCCTTATCCATTTTGATTAATGGTTCAACTTCCTCTTTTTTTCAAGCAGACATGGGTGTTAGACAGGGGTGCCCCTTGTCTCCACTACTCTTTCTATTGGTTGCAGAAAGTCTCATCCGCTTTTTGACTGAGTAAAAAACTACAGGTACCTTCATAGGGATAAAAATTTCTTTGGTTTTGCATATTTCCCATTTACTCTTCGTTGATGATATCTTAATCTCCTGTGATGGTTCTAGAAGGGATACTGATAAACTAAGTGAAGGTCTAACTCTTTTTAAAAGGGAGACATACATGTTAATAAATGAACATAAATCTAGTATTACCATTGCCTCATTGGATGGGTGGAGACTCAACATATTACTTCTAGGCTTCCCTTTCAGGTACTTGAACTGGACGTGTGTCTGAAATATCTTGGTTTTCAGTTAAAACCAAATGATTACAGGAAAACAGATTGGTTGTGGTTCATCGAAAAATTAGAAAAAAGACTAAAGGTTTGGAGTCATAAGTGATTGTCCAGGGCTGGATGTTTAGTTATGATCAAATCGGTGTTGGAGGCTATCCCGGTCTATTGGATTTCCTTATCTTGGATTCCAAAAGGTATTTTGGAAAAGGCAAGGAGACTTTGCTTTACTTTTCTATGGTAGGGAAACAAGGACAAAAAGGTTATGCCATGGGTTAGGTGGGAGAAAATTGCAGTTTAGAAGGCTTTAGGGAGTTGGGGGTTGAAGAACATCTTCTTATTCTCCAAAGCGCTTGCTACAATTAGTGTTCCTGGCATTTGATAAAAACTTCTATCCTTTGGACTGGAGTCATATATCAGAAATATATCACACCTCTTAATACTCTAGAATGGATACATGACCCAATAAAAAATACTTCAGGTATATCTATTATCTAGAAGGTTGTGATCAAGGATTTTGATTTAATTGGGAATATCTTGGTCTAGAGGGTTGGTTCTGGTAGGTTGGTTTGAATTGGTTTGGATTCGTGGGTTGGCAGCAAGCGGGGACACCTTTTAAATGATCAGACTCAGATTAGACTAGAACATGGTGGTTTCTTCAATTTAGCTCAGGTTCAGGACCCTACTCAAATTACTATTTGGCATCAAGGTTGGATGTTGGGGCGAAGGCTAGGCCTCCTTGATGAGGATCTAATTCATTGGGACAGATACTTACGGGCTCTAAGGGAAGCCTCTATTCATTTGGTTGATAGAGAAGATGAATTACTTTGGGATGGCGATGAGGGCAGCGAATATACTCCTAGAGCGGGTTATATTAAATTAAATGTGGAAGTTCTTCAGAGAGAACCACTTTGGTGGTGGAGGAAGCTCTGGAAACAACATTGTTCGACGAAAGGGAAGCTTCTGGTTTGGTCAATTATGGCGAACAAACTGCCAACTTGAGATAATTTACAAAAGCGACAATTCAATGGGTCGGGTCGGTGCGCTCTCTGCAAAGAACATTTGGAATCCATGGATCATCTTTTCATGTATTGTTCCTATGCTAGGGAAGTTTGGTCTATTTCCAAATCTTTGAAAACTACACTTACGCAATGGGAAGGCAACTCATTTGAGGAGGCGTTGCAGGAGTGATTGTGTGCGCGGGGGAGTTATGAGATCAAGGATTTTCCTTTAATCACAGCCTGGCGAATCTAGATTTCTCGAAACATAGCTATATTCCATGATGAAAACTTATCGACCGCCAGAATTGATGCTAATAGTATTGGGATCATTGATTCCTTGTCCTGCTCGGGTGGGGAGGATCTTGTAATTACTAGATTTGTCAGGGAAGAAATCTATGACAACTCCAGACCGTGGGGGTATTTCGACGGGGAAACTTCAACCAATCATCTTTTGTGTGGAGGGGGTGGATGCCTTTATCTGTCCAATACACATCATTACACACTCAAAGTGGGATTGGGGGCAGGAACAAACAACTACTCAGAATTAATGGCTTTAAAACTCTTGTTATTATTTGTTGTGGAGCAGAGCTGTCAAACTTTACAAGTTTTTGGTGATTCCTTAATAATCATCAACTGGGAAAATGGTGTCCATAGATGCCACATTTCCTGTCTTGTTCTGATCTTAGAGGATGTGATACATATAAAAAGTTTTTTTGACTCCATTTCTTTTACCCATATTTATAGGGAGCAAAACCAGTTGGTGGATGAGCTTTCCAAAGAAGCCGCGCAACTAGCTTTTGGCCAATGGTATACTAAAGAACATATTGTACTGGGAACCCACAGCTTCTATCATAGGCCTTTTCACGAAATTTAGGATAATTGATCTCTTTGGCACTTTTTGAATGGACAAAACTTATTGTGTAATATTGGGTTGTATGTAAGTTTCATGATACTTTACTGAACACCGATGGGATACACTCTTATTTTTGGTGCAAAGTCTTAGCAGAAATTTTGCCTTGGGACTGAATATGAGAAATTCGATAAGGATTTTTATTTTGGATGTAATTATGCCTTATGTATGCATCGACAAAATAGGACTACAAACTTTCTGGATAATATATACAAGGTTATTTCTAATGGCTTGTATATATTTGTGTATATAATTTTGTTATAAATATAATGAAATTATGAATTTTTCCAAGGAAACAAAAAGAAATCGCTGCATAATAAATGGGCCATGATGAAAGGTGAAGGGTCTTTAATAATTTAAAAATATCAATATTATTATAAGAATATATACATACATTATTAAATTTGACTTTTTTATAATGTAAGACCATTAATAAGTTGGAATTAATATTAATATTTGTAAATTCCCTTTATCATAAGACAACACCTTGCATTTTAAAAAAAGATTAAAAATAATATTTTAATATAATCTCTCTTTTTTTTTGGTCTGAGTGGGGTTAATGCCATGGATTACATTATATAAGCAAGCCATGACTTTTGAAACAAGCACTACATAACAGTCAGAAAAGAAAAACCGAGAAATAAATAAATAAATACGAAGCATTATATGGTTGCCACATATTCGCTAACGTTTGGTGAAAGATATTCTGTAGAGGCCACTAACTACGAAATAAGTAACATTAGCGATGGGGAAACATATTTTGAAAAGACCGAAGAAAAGAACCACTATTTTCTTGTATGTATGGCAGACAATATAAAGTGAATATAACACCAGACTTGTCTTCATAATCTTACTCCAAAATTGAAAGATCTACAAAAATTCAATTACAGAACGCTTCTCTGTACGAATAAACTGATAAAGATAAAAAAAAAATAAAAAAAATAACGGGAGGTTCAATTATAAAAGAAACATATGATGTTAATACCATAAATATTAAACTTTTATGAAAAACAATGTAAATGATTTAATATATTTCTAATCCATTATGTTTAAATATAATTCCTAATACATAGGTAAAATAATAAACCCTATTTTTTTCTTATAATTAGGTCAAGCGGAAAAAGATAGTGAACTTTGGCCACCCAAAAAATATACTCTGACCCTATAAACCTCTGAGTATCAGTTCCTAAAAGACCGTTCAATAGAAATATTCCACTTAAGCTTATAATTTAAATCTTTGGCTTCAAAAAGAGCAATATGTTCAACAACAAACGTGAAACCTTAAGAAAATAGGAAACATTAAAGATATCATCATTATGGTAGTTAAATGAGAGAATTCATAATGGCAATCAAAGAAATTAAATGTTCAAAATTTACATGCGATGCAATATTTTAAGAAATAGAGAAGAGCGTGTAATGTTATTCACTCAAGAAATGTTAGTATGCAAAAGCAAGACTCACCTTTTGTTTGGTCACCTTCGATGGATTCCTTCTTCACACTCAATTCCTCAGTTTGAACGGATTTTCAAAGAAAAACAATGGACACTCAAGCTTGTTGGCCTAGTAGATTTTAATAATTTTAGGGTTTCCTGAAAGTTGATATAACTTTTCTATTAATTTAATAAAACTAACATATTTAAAAAATTAAAAAAAACCTTCAATTTCAACAAAAAGATATTCACTCACTCCCACAAAAAAAGAGGATATACATGCAACATATATACCATAACAGTCCATATGAACAATTCATGGTTTAGAACACTTTAGGAAATAACATTCAAAACAAAATACCACTACTCTCCAGTTCCATAGTTTTTCAAAATATGTATCATTTCTAGAAATACATATCTTCATATATATATTAGAAGGGAATCTTGTATGAAAATACATGAATACAATATAATGGAAAGGATAGAGCACCCCAAATCTCTGCATTCCAAGAAGAACGAGGGTCTTGACTCTGGTTATGAGAACACTAGCCCAAATAGGTACATGTAACGACATATTAAACACAAGAGAAGTTACAACTACTGTGATGAATATAGTGCAACAACAGGGTAAGTAAATGACAAATTAATTATCAATATGTTCATTTAAAAGCTACAACACTAGCAGTATGCAATTTAAAACCAAAAATCGAAATAAAAGACATTTACAACACGCATTATGCTAACCTTCAGGAATATCTATTGCAGTAACAACCAATTCTGATAGCAGCCATAAGACATAATTTAATTTCGGTGGATACTCTTATTTGTAGTGTTGGGACAAATGCTTACCTGTGATGCTAGCAGTTTCATGGGTTAGCATAATACTTTGTTCCGAAAATCTCATCTTTTATAATTGTTTTAAAGAGGAAACCAAGACCAGGTGTCGGGGCAGACCTATCATGACTCCCAAATTTGTTGCAAGATATTGGATAAGGACGCCAAAGATTGACTCGACAAGAATGATCCATAGTAGCTACAAAAGAAAAAGCACAGATGATTACCTTGGTGTGTCTGGTGACATCCCCAAATTGCTGATAGAGTCGATGGATTCCATTCTCTCTTGTTTTGTATGGTTTGTGTTACATCTGCAATCCCTCCTGTGTGATCGTCAGAATTAATGTATCGATGTGTTGGGAGCAAAACCTTGGGAAATAGTCTATTTTTGTCTGATATCCCTACTATCATCTTCTACTCTATTATTCGGCTTTCTAAGAAACCATGCATTGTTGTTGAACACACATTATCCATGTATGACAACAATCCAACAAACAATACATATGCAAAACAAAATATAAAACCTAACAATACAGATGCAAAACAAAATACAAAACCCGCGGGTAGTAAATAAAGAACTCGAGGGAAGCTTAGGCTTAATATGCATAACAATGAGGGAATACAAAGATGAAGGTTGTGCGTGAGGAATGGTTTGAACATCTCATCACGAAGGCTCAAAAGCTTCGATGCGCTGGCTATACACATTTGCAAACTTGAACGAATTGTTAGTCCTCACAAGAACACCCTTTTCTGCTATATCCTTCAACTCTTTGTACATATTTGTATGGAAATCACATGGAGGAGTTTTCATATACTTCTTTGATGGTCTGTGTTATTGCATGCAAGGCAATGAAGCACAGAGCATCGACTGCATAAACATTAGATTGTCATATCTATAGTGAGGCGGTGAGGATGTAATCGAATTGTTGTGTTAGTGGTGAAAAATCTAGATCAGTGTGCAAGTTTGCACTTCCAGAAAACCGCTTCCAGAAAACCTTGCATGCAAATTGCCACAGAACATGCATTGTGTTAAGACAGGCATCCATCCCAAGAATGTTGCCACCGCCTGAGCAATAAGACTTCAATTTGATCAACCAATCTTAACGTAAATAACTAGGTTTAATTATTTTACAAAAATAAGAAAATTCGATATATAATGCTAAACTATAGGAAACATGTAAATATATTTCGGTCAACGAACAAAGTAATAGTCATTCAACGGGTGAACGAATGCTATATACCATGCCTGACGGAAGGTATAATAATAGACACAGGAAAAACAAGAGAACAAACATAATAAACAATTAAAGGAAAAAACAAACACCCTAAAGAGCCAGTAAAGAACAATGAAGAGGTTAATTAAAGAACAAGTAGTAGAGAAAAAAAGGGGCAAAATCAAAATACAAAAAAAAATCATAGACAAACAAAGAAGAAATCAGAGGGAAGAATAAAATATTGAAGATCGAAAGAAACCAAAAATAGAAGGACAATAGAAGAGCAAACCCGAAAGAAGGGGAAGGTGAAAGGAAAAAGAAAAGAAGGGGCAAGACTAGCAAAAAAGAGAAAAAGAAGAAAGAAGATGAGAGAAAAAACCTGTCAAGATTACTTGGTTCTTCTATTGCAAATCAACGAGAGCCAGTTCTCACTAATCTCGAGACCTCCATCCTTGTTTAGGTAGTTGGGGTGCTTAATAATTTCAATAACTTTTATGATTCTTCACTTGAAGTAGTGATCCTCCTTTGTCAAGATTTTGGTGTCTTCTAAGCATACATGGTGTTTGGTTCCATTGGAGTGCTCAGCTAATGGCGAGGTTTGTGTGCCAAGCTAAAAGCACTACTTCTTCATTGCCACATAAGTCTTTTGGTATCTCGAGTGCCCTTAATAGGGTGTAATGTGCACTTCAAATAAGGCCATTATATTTAAGTTTGCATTTTTTAGAATGTAGATATTGTTGTTCTAACACAAGATTTTATCGTCTACTTAGTGATAGTCTTCACACTTTTTTATTTCCTTAGCACTTCAAGTACCTTTGTGTAGTAAAGCTTCACAAACTTCATTATACCATGAAGGAGCCAACCTTGCATGGCTACAAGACTATAACAATTGTGTAATTATGATAGTTATTCAGTCATTAGTTACCCATGTTTATGATAGTCTTAGTCTATGGTAGTTTCACTCATAATGGTTAGATTACTTGGGCAATACTTTATATTTATGACAACGTCTAATGTTTGTTTTGGAAATCAACTAATAGACTCTCTTAATCACAATAGACATTATCTCTGTGAGCAGGTCTCTATAAGTATATGAGATGATGATGAAGGAAGGTTTTTGAAGATGAATTGGATTGGTTTCGAGTTCCCAAAGGCAATTGATAATTGTCTCTAATACATTGTCGTTGTGGAGTTCATTTGATGGTCATGGAAACATTGAAGCATATTAGCTCAACATGAGACAATGACACTCTGTAGACAATGATATGGGCATGTCACTAAGTGTCTTTTTGGTCTACGATATTGATTTGTAATGGGACAATCGAATAATACAAGCTATGAATTTCAAAATGAGTTTTGTCCTAGTACTCGGGTTCCCTCTATAAAATATTTTCCTTATATTATGTATTTTTTATACTTATATTACTATGATC
>SNQJ01S0164464.1:0-21208 GCA_010110895.2 Picea sitchensis | reverse complement strand
AGTACCTTGGGAGTCATTGACATCAATGGTGATTTCCCTCGCACTTGTTAACGGTTACATCAATGACCGGTAATCAAGTGGTTTCTACCATGTTCGACTTCAACACATGTAATCACATGGTTAGATTCATACTCTGGGTGATGAAATTGAAGACCCTAGATATTGTCTTAAGTGATCCAGGTTGCGATAGAGTATGCATGATTTGCGACACATAGATCCACTGTGTATGTTTCGTGGCTATGTCATATTGGTTGAAAATTTGTTGCATAGATCCACAGTGTATTCAGGTGGCTATGCTATATTGTGATGGCATGGATCCATAGTGTATGATTGGTGGCCATGACCTTTGTTTATGATGTCATCAATCTATGATATGAGTATGGGAATGCCTACCTCAGAAGGGATACATATGATATTCTGCCGATGCTTGGATGTTTGCAAGTTTCCGATTAGATGTGCTCTTGGTTCTTGACACACACATGCAACTTACAAAGTCTATCGACTGTCACTGATTCCACTCTCAGACTTTGGGGGGAATTCTGTTATCCACAATTTTTGTCATCATGATGATGCTATGATGATGGAAAATCAAGCTCTTCATTAAGAACACTTTCTTGAGAAAATTTACTTTTGTCTGCTTCTAGAAATCATGCTTTTAAGGGATGTTCGCAGGCTACCTATATATTTGCCTGTGAGAATGCCTGATTCTCGCAGGATGCATTGAGCTAGGGTGCGAGGGGTTTGCACTGTAACTAACTGGCAGGGTGTGAACATGTTCCAAAGGAAGGAAAAAGATAAAATATCGAACCTTCTAGAAGGGGATCTTCTAGAAACATGAGTTGGCTTCGAATGGTTATTCAGGTGCTGGCATTCCAAATATCTTGGGATCATTTCCTATCCAAGTAACTAATCTATCTTCTCCTATATATTGAAGAGATTGCTCATGGAAAGGGTTAAGAGGAATAAGAAGCAAGATAGAAAGAGATTGATTGGATAATTATTGAAAGCCTGTATGAAGGATTGATGCTACAATAGCTAGAGACACCACCAAGGTCATCAAAAGTGGTTGATTTTCTTCATGCATGAGCAAGTGTGTGTGTTAGAGCTAGGAGCCATCTAAAGGAGACCTACAACATCAAGTCTCAGGTTGTAAGTTTCACTTTCAATTAATTTAATACAGTAATATGTCCCTTTCCCATAAAGATGATGTCACTTTAGTACATAACTCCTTGATCATATGTATAGACTAGCTATTGAATATATTAATCTGCCTTTACTTCGATTGGTTTGTACTGTTGTGATCTGAACGGTACAAGAGAATTGGAGCAAATCTTGGAACAACAGAGACCTAAGGAAAGCGTTCATAAGGTATGTCCATGATCCTCATCTCTTAGTTCATTCAATAGACTAGATCTAGGGAAAGTGTATTATTCTGCCCTGTTTTGTTATAGATCCAGGTGGATCTAGGGAGATCGGTTTGTGTCCGCACTTACGGATTAATCCTGAAACACTCTTAGTGTTGAAGGATCTGGAACAGTACAAGTAGAAAATGGCCATTTCAATGATGTATTATGTGTTCCAAGTCTTTCTTGTAACCTTCTATCAGTATATCAAATCACTCATTCAAGTGAAGGTAAAACCGTAGAGTTTTCACCTCACCAACTTGTAATCAAGGATCTAAAAGATCATAATCATGTTCTTGCAACTGGAATTGCTGATGATATTACCAGGTTGTACAAGTTTGACAACTTTGGGTCATCATATTTTTATTTAGTTTTTGTTGCTCATAGCGATGACTTGAGCAAACTTTGGCATGAGCGGTTTGGTCTTCTAAACTATCGCTCATTGCAACAACTATGTAATCAACAGATGGTGACTGGTCTTCCTCTTGTTTCATGCAGAGATGGTGTTTTTGTCAGTTGTGTTCTCAGCAAACATCATCGGGACAATTTTGACAAACGTGCCTCTTAGCACACCTCGGGTCCGTTGCAGCTTGTTCACAGTGATTTGTGTGGTCAACTTTCTTCTCCTTTTTCTGGGTGCAAGTATTTCTTAACTTTCATTGATGGATTTTCTAGACGTACTTGGGTTTACTTATTAAAACTTAAGAGTGAATTTTTTGACAAATTTTTGGCCTACAAGGCCCTTGTAGAAAAGCAATCTGGACATCAAATTCAAAGGTTAAGAATAGATAATGGAGGAAAATATGTGAACAATAAATTTACAAGTTACTGCACTACACAGGGAATCCAAATGCAACACACTATTCCATATACACCACAACAAAATGGTGTTCCTGAGAGAAAGAACCGCACATTAAAAGAAATGGCTAATTGTATGATCCAATCTAAGGGATTAAGTCTAAAGTATTGGGCATAATCCATCAACTGTGCAAATTACATAGTAAATCACACTCCGACAAAGGCTCTTAAAAATATAACACTGGAAGAATCATGGACTAAAATTAAACCAGATGTAAGTCACTTCCATGTATTTGGCAGTATAGCATGGGCTCACATTCCTGATGAGAAAATGAAAGCATTGTAGCCTAAAAGTGAGAAGTGTATATTTGTTGGTTATTTTGAAGATGTCAAAGGTTACAAAGTTCTTCAATCACATTGTAATGGAATTATTATTAGAAGAGATGTTAAATTTGATGAAAATATCTTGGCCTGCGAGCCTAATTTGGTGGTTGTGCCTTCTTCAGCCTGCAAGCCATCTTCGACATTTGTGCCTTCTTCTGATCTAGTTTATTCTTCATATGATGACAGTGAGGATGAAATCCACCTCTGCCTACTCGCCCTCCTCAAAATGAGTTTTTTGAACATGAACCCGTACCAGCTCCACCACTTCCTATATGGGTTCGTTCAACACGAGAAGCAACTGGTGATTTTGTCGGTGATCCTTCAGATCAGTGTTAGACACGTTCACAGTTCCAACGAGCCTCTTCTCTTTTGGCTCCAGTTTCAAAAAAACATGATCTTGAGACATTTGCAGAAGATTTAGGTCATCCAGATTGGGATACAACAATGAATGAAGAGTATCATTCTTTGATGGCAAATGATACTTGGGATCTTGTACCTCTTCCAAAAGGAAGAAAACTTGTCAGATGTAAATGGGTCTATATAACTAAGTACGCATTAGATGGAAGTGTTGAAAGACACAAGGCTCGATTAGCTGCCAAAGGATTTTCCCAAGTTGAAGGAATTGACTATAATGAAACCTTTTCCCTTGTAGCCAAAATGAATTCCATCCACCTTGTTCTTGCCCTTGATGTCTCACATAAATGGGAGGTCCATTAGATGGATGTTAAATCCGCCTTCTTGCACGGATATTTGCAAGAAGAAATCTACATGGAACAACCTCCTGTATATGTCCAGAATGACTCTAGCCTTGTTTATCGCCTCAGTAAATCTCTTTATGGTCTCAAGCAAGCTCCCCGAGCTTGGTATGCCAAAATGGATTGCTTTCTTATTGCCACTAGATTCTCTAGATTCCATTCTAATCCTAATGTCTATACCAATAAAGTAGGAAGCCATCTCATAACCCTTGTCCTTTATGTTGATGACCTTATCCTTACTGGTAGTGACTCAAAACTTTTAAACCATGTGAAAACCAGCCTTAAGAATAAATTTGAAATGACATAATTAGGATTTTTGCACTATTTCCTTGGCCTCCAAGTTTTGCAAACCAATGAAGGAATTTTTATTTCCCATTCTACGTATGCTTGTGACCTTCTTTGTCACTTTCACATGGATGATTGTAAACCAACTCCTTCTCCCTTCCAGTATGGAGTCAAGCTTACTTCCACCTGTACTTCTCCTGAAGTTGATGCCACCCTTACCGTCAGTTAGTTGGTAGCCTCTTATACTTGACTCATACCCGTCTTGATCTTTCCTTTACTGTTGGTCTTGTTGCTCGGTATATGCAAATACCCCATGAAATCCATCAGAAAGAAGCTAAAATGATACTTTTCTATGTCTTTGGTACAATTCAGTTCAGGATACATTACAGTTTAGGGTGGACTCCTTTATTGGTTGGTTTCACTGATTCAGATTGGGTCGGTGACACTGATGATTGGAAGTCTACTGCAGGTTATGTTTTCAGCCTTGGTTCAGGACCTGTCACTTGGGGCTGTAAGAAACAACAAGCTATTTCACTTTCTTCAGCAGAAGCAGAGTACCGAGCAGCAACAAATGCAAGTTAGGAAGCCCTATGGCTTCGACATATCCTTTCAGAGTTTGGATTCCAGCACCAACATCCAACCAACCTTTGGTGTGACAATCAGAGTGCCATCAAGATTGCCAAAGACCCAGTTCAACATCAACGTAGAAAACACATCGAGCTACACATGCACTTCATCAGGAAGCTCATTCATGATCAAGTTATTGAAGTTCTCTTTTTCCCTACAGAAGATCAAGTTGCAGACATTTTCACAAAGTCTCTTAGAGAAGTGAAGTTTTCCAAACTTCGATCTATCTTAGGAGTTCAGGAAGTTGTCATTAAGGGGGGATAGGCTCTAATGTCTCCTTCCTTCTCCTATTGTGTCACTATTGTAAATCCTTCAATCCTATCCCAAGATGTTAGGATATTTAGACACTTATGAGTTAGTTAAGATCTAATTAGTCTATTGTGTCGTTAGGTAAAAGTGTGTTTTCTAGTTTGTTTCTTTAGTATGCATTAGTATGCATTTGTAGTTAGGAAATTCGACGGCCAGGATATGTTCCCGACATAGAGTGATCTGATGGTTCATACTCTCCTCAATCTTTACGTCCATTGATCTGTGGCTTAACACCCGATTGGTCCATGATCTCTATTTAAAGAGCATGGAGGGTCATTTGCCGATGATCGATTGTGAGAAAATCTATTGTAAAATCTCTCTGTAATATTTTTCTTTGCATTAATAAACTGCTCCAAGTGGTTGCATTGGTTGGGGCTGTGGATGTTTCCCTGTAGGGGTTTTACCACGTGAAAACATCGGTATGTTGATCTTTGATTTGGTTATCTGAGTGGTTACTAAAGGTGTTGGTCATCTATTGGAATACTTGTGTTGTCGAACAATTAATAGAAATTGTGTATTACTGTATCTTTGTGATTCTTGCAATATATCTGTATATTTCCTTGTTACACATTTTCGTTCATTTCATTATCAGCATAATTCGGATCAAGTTTTTGATTAATCATCTCAAAATCAAATGTTTTCTATAATAATATTGTTTTTTTATATTTTTTTTTATTACATTTTGATATAATGATTGCATTAATGGGTTATCCAATGGATCACACCTCTGTTATTCGTAACAATGTAAATCTTCCACATAGTAAACAATGTAAATCTTCCACATAGTAATTAATCAACAACACAATATTTTACAACATTCAACAATGCTATAAAATAATAAACCCATTTTATTATATATGAATAAGACACCCATCCTCATATAAAACGGGACAACATAAATGTCCAAAATAATGAAAATGCAAGCAATATGTAATTGTTACACTTATTGGTAACATGTCCTCATGCAATTGGGACAATATGTCGAGTACATTAAATAAAATCCTCGATTTTCATAGACAAATATGACAAAATATACAACTTACAGTAACATTCAATTATATTGATTGTCATTCATCATTTGTATTGTTGTCGTCACTTGATTTCTGTGCATGCCTCATTTCTTCATCATTTGTAGGTGATATTGTTCTTTGGATATTTAACCTAATGTTTTCTTTAGAGGCTTGTTTTTTATGTTCCGCCTCTTCATCTTCCATCTACAAACATAGAAATAAAGTGTAATACACACACACACAGACACATGATTTGGTAAATCAAAATATGTACCATATCATTGAGTCTTTTATTAACAATACATATTCTTTTGAAGCTATGCTTCATGCCTTCTCTCAAAATATCTTTTGTTGGTTGTGCTTCATACTTTGTTTCTTGCATGTTTAATATGTCATGACAAAGAACAATCAATATAATTAATATAAAGGTTTATTGTTCCATTAATTATGAAACACGGTAAGTTAAACAACATAGCTACTTAAAAATTTGTTCAATTAAACATTGATAATATATAGTAGAATATACATGATTGTGTGAATAAAAAAATGTATCATTGCAGCGATTCTTTCATAAATAATACACATTCTTTTGAAGTCATGCTTCATGCCTACTCTTAAAATATCTTTTATTGTTTTCACTCCATACTTTGTTTCTTGCATGTTTAATATGCCATGACAAAGAATAGACGATATAATTAATATAAAGGTTTCTTGTTCCATTAATTATGAAACAAGGGAAGTTAAACAACATAGCTACTTACGAATTGTTCAATTAAACCTTGATACTTCAACATATACTCACAACCCATACTTAACCTAATGTCTACCAATTCATTAGTTGGCTCTTCTTTGTATGTCACCTATTAGAAGGCATTCATGGACAAGTATAAATTAATTACTTAAATATAAAGATCACAACAAACATGAAAAATTAAGTAAGGTAAAAAACATAAGTAGTCACAAAATTTGTGATCAACCATTTTATTCCTCATTTCCATGTTTTATGTGTTGAATGGGTTCCATTTTGTTTTTCTTTTCTACAACAAAAAAATTGAAAATTAGTATTTCATGTGATGATTAGATTTGATGTACATAAAAGAATAAATGAATTATTACATACTTCTAATGCATGTTGTTGTTGGGATGACTCCTCCTGCGATGTAATTATGTTCATTTATTTTACCATCTCCTCATACACTTTTCTGGACATCCCTATTGGCATGCATTGGTCTTCCCCTTGTTTTTTCCTTAGAATTTTCATAATCTCCTTAAAAAAAGAAAAGCCAGGAATCATCAAATATAAAAATTAGATTTTTTTTTACAAAATAAGATTTCGATGCATATAATCAATTCGTATGCATCAGTGCATTAATCATATGTATACACACTGGTATATGATAACATTTCCCTTACAAAATTGAAAATGTTTATTTGCAAATTGTTGTATCCATATGATGCTTTATAAATTAATAGAAGTATGGATGCCTAAGTATTGTTTATTGCGCAACACCGATCCATGAAATAATTTAAACCATGATGGTTTCGATATTAATTTTTTTTTTATTTCCATTTTAAATTCAACGATGATGTTTATAGGAACATGTGCAATAGTCCTCTATCCCTATGCAGTGTGCATCATTAATCGTGAAGGCATTTTTTATTTATTTTTAACTGACAACGACACGTCGGTTTGGAATCCAATGCAATGAGTGGTTTCTTTGCAACAGATACCAAACACCCCATATATAAGTAAAGAAACCCTATAAAAATACATTACTTAAGAAAATTATCATTGTGAAATATAGAGAGGGAAAGCAAGAAAAACAACAAGTAAGCTAGGGCTTCTGATCACAAAAGTAACTATGAATAAGATGATCAATATAATGAAATCACATACCTAAAATTTCTCCTTAGGATATTTGTATGTGATCTATGATGATCCCCTTCGAATTTGGCTCTTTAAAAAAATCCACCCACTCCAAAGTCTTTGTTGGTAAATCTCTCTTTCACAAATCACCCCTCTAAATTATTGCAAAAGAATGAAAGAATGAATAGGGTTTTCATTTATAAACACATATATTTAGAAAAACTAAAATTCCCACTCATTTTTTCATTGTATGTTTCGACACATTGATGATAATGCATACTCTGTTTTTTTCGTAACTTACTTTTTCGGTGCGCTATATAATTTATAGTGAACTAGTGTAGTGTTTACGTAAAAATGCACCAACAAAAAATTGAATTCAAAAAATGAAAATTTAAACATTTGCATTTAAATTTTGTGGAGTTTTTGTTTTGCGGAGGTAATAACGATTTAAATTCCCACTCTTTTTTCGTTGTATATTTCGACGCGTTGATAATAAATGCGCGTGTTTTTTTTTTGTAACTTTCTTCGTTGGTGCACTATACAGTTTATATAGGACCATTTCAGTGTTTACATAAAAACACACTGAAAAATGATTTAATTCATAAAATGAAAATGCAAACATCTGCATTTAAATTTTGTAAAGGTTTTTCTTTGCGGAGGCAATAATGAAGGTAACTCTTCTGTGCCTCTTATAATTTACCATACCAATGTGTTTTGTATATCTAGACACACCGAAGCATCATAATATAATTAAGCACGCCATTAACTCTTAAAGTTTATTCGATTTTTTTTTTTGAAGTTAGATTGTTCTATGCTTTCCAAGATGATGGTTTTGGATCGAATGCCGGAAAAAAAAAGTTTGTAATATAAAATTGCCAATTTTTCATATTTCAGCTCATTCCATATCATTGCAAGTGCTTCACGTTCACCCCCGCCAATTGTATTAAGTCTATATTTTATGTATAATTCATTTATCTCATTTAATTTATGTTATGTATGCACGTGTAGTTGAATAATTGTTCATTGAATTTTGTAGCATCATGATTCAAGATCAAGTTCAAATGCACAATATATTCCACCAATCCCAAAATGTCGCAAGATCTTATCATGAGAAATATATCACAGACATATGTTTGATGAAAATGGACAACTTATTTACCCTACTGTTGACGGGCGAAATTGACCGTCCGTCAACTGCGAGAGTGGAACCGGTCCGGGGTTGTCTAATAACCCAAGCCGTTTGGAATGAACCACCCTGATGGGTTTAACGGCTCCGTTGGCCGCTCTAAGATCCTAGGAAAACCAAAGAGAAACTAATCTAAACTAACTAATCTATCTAAAACAAATAAAACAAACTAAACTAACTAAAACTAATAAAACTAATAAAACAAACTAAAAACTAACTAAACTAACTAATAATAAAAACAAACTAATACACAAATCTAATTAAAATGAACTACAATATACACTAAAACTAAATACAAATTACACTAACTATTTTACTAATTACTATTATTCTAATTCTAACAATTAACCGTCTAACTACCAGTTATAATACAACTTATTCACAAATATACAATATGCACAATTGGCAGATTTAAATAAAACCTGTAAAACTCATATGCTTTCTGCCCTAAGACAGCCAGAGATATTTTTATATTTTTATATTTTATGAATAAGAAATAAAATTTACTGAAATTAAACAATCTAATATATCAAACATATATATCTAATGAACATTATTAAAAAATATACTAACAGATAAATGACAGATTGACCTGGAAGCGCTCCTAACTTGTCCTGTGTATGATGACTTCGAAGCTGATTGAAGGAAGTAAACTCGCACCGGTTAGTCCATAAGCTTCTCGTAAACGATAGGATGCACTGCTCTTTGAATTGTTAACAGGACAAACAAGACATAAAAAATCATAACAATTTTATGATTTATAAATCTTTGCAATAAGGGAAACCTGTTATGCAAAAACTTATACTTTATAATTCAACTTATGAAGAAGAGAAATCTGTCATTCACAAACTGAATTAAGCAATTGCTATGTTCATTAAATACTTAGAACAAACCAGATATGGATAACAATGATTAAATTATATCATTTTCACAGGATTAAGATAGCTAAAGTAGTCATTAACCATGTACAAACTGATATACACAACATGAAACAAAATGTTGATATAAAGAGAAGCTAAAGCTGTAACAAAACACCAAATTCTGCCTCAGTCTATATTAAAACTCCATATCCTTGTTCTCCCAAAAATGAGGATGTCCTTATTACAAAAATGATAGGTATTTATAAGTCTCTTCACAGGGTAAAACCTCCCTGTGGGTAATATCAAACTGTTTTACATAATCTGGGAAATATCCCAAAATCAACTAAACTAAGAAACTAAAATGCAAGTAAAATCTTTGAAATATGCCCTAACTGCTCATCCAATCCACTGCCAGTTCGAATTCATCTGCAATAGATCAAAAATAACAAGTTAGAAAAGTATTTCATCAACAAAACAATAAAAATTTAATTCTACAGACTTAGCTACATAATCATCTGATTCTGTAGCTAGTCTAAAATAGCATACGGGATCAGAATATAAATCAAATCAAATCTTTTTAAAAGAATCAAATCCAATTTTCTTTCAATAAAGATTAAAAAATGAATCACTAATGATTCAAATAATTTTATCATTCAAATTAAACAAAATCAAAAGTGATTCCACCGAAAACAAGGGTAAGAATACTCTGTTTCCTGGTTACCATAATCAGGTCGAATAGTAACAAGACTGTCCCTATCTAATTAAAATAAAATAAGATCAAAATCCAACAACCAAATAGAGAAACAAGTATGCTCTGTTTCGATTTCCATCATAGTCGGGTAAACATAATCGAGACTAAACAGTTTTACAAATCATTTCACATCCAATTCGAAAGCAGTTCAATCAAGCGAATCATATGCAACGTTGTGTTTTTCCAAAACAGGAGATACGATTAGATCAAAATATGATTGTTTTACAATTTTATAACTGTTATGGCTCAAACGGTTCACACCACAGACAGATACGTGAACCAATTCATACAAAATCATAACCAGATTGATTCAATTTTGACCACAATCACTATCGAATTGACATAAGTGATAATCGGTAAAATGTGCAAATAAACTTTATTGGATTTGAACGAAAAGGTTTATTCCAAACAAATCGCGACAAGGTTTAATATAGAAACAAATCATGAATCAATCTTGTTTCACAAATCCATTTGAAATAGAATATCTATCGTAAATACAAATTCAACTGATAGCAGGGTCGATGAAACCAACGCGAATCCAGCTGGGTTTTTTTTACCTAACCATTACAAATTGTTTTGGATGTATTTTACCAAGATCATATTGAGAATAATCCGAATTGTATTCCTGTAATAGTTAACCATATCGCAATTGTTTCCAACCATAACGTATACATTATAACCAATTCGAATCGAAACTTGATTGTGTTTAAAAATGAAATGCGAAACAACGTGTGTCTATAATAGATACAACGACTTCAATTAGCAACAGAACATCCCAAATTAAGCTAAATGAAACCAATCAAATCCATACTAAGATCCAATCAAATCGACGAAAGAATCCAATCGAAACTAAACTGGGAAAATGAATTTCATTAATCAAAACAAAACTATGTACATAATGCATATAATGTGATAGAGCAAAATCACGCTGTAAACATAGCTATTCGAAAGAATTTGAATTCGTTATATAAACAAGTGACAGAACATACCGGTGAAGCTGCTCAAATTATGCCAATTTTGAATTCACGACCGCTATAGCTGACTCCACATTTTTAAACAAAATAGAGCCTGGCGTCCTCTGTTTCTTATCAGTGGCTTGCAATTTGGCCTTTTGACTGGTAAGCCTTGCAACTTGATCCTCCAAAGAATGAATTCTGGACTGTAGCATTGGCACATCAAGATAATACCTTTCTAACCACGAGCTGCACTGATCACAGGGTGACGCTGTAGACTTAGGTAAAGCAGGAGAGGGTTTTGATGAAGGACCGGGGTTTTCACAAGTCATCTTTATGCCCGGGTAGTTAGGGTCGTCTTGCAAGCAAGGTGGTAGGTTCGACACGAAGTCAAACGAGGGTTTGGAACACAGACCTTCCGAATAGGGATACTCACTAGCCAGATAACATTCCACCTCCGAGTCAGAGTCTTCACTCACCATGATGGGGTTAGGGTTGACAGGAAGTCTTAGCTTGTTCCTTGCCATACGAGAGATTAAACGGGCGTTCTTTTTTCCTTTGGAATTTGCAGTAGGTTTGGCTTTAGGTTTCTTGCCCACGAGCTTAACAGTTTCGACATCCTTGGTCACAGAGTGGGATAGGTCGATAGATGAGTCGGGTAAGGGTTTAGGTAACATCATACTATAGGGTACCAGGGGTACAGTCTTATCTTCGCTCACCATAGGTTTGTCAACCTGTGGAGGGTTTGAATCCTCAAAATCATTGCGAGCCAGGAAATCGTTCCAACAGTCTCAGTGTAACCCCAAATGATAAAAAACAATCATTTTAACCAGCCCGAAGTGAAAAAGGTTGCTATTATCCTGGTTCTTTTTGTATCTCTTAGACATTTTAAACATGCTTCTATGTAGGTAATAATGCATATTAAGCTCATAGCCCATGGAAACCATAAGAAAACGAAGGTGGTGTAAGAAAACAAACCCATACCAACCCTCACAATTGATAAACTGTTTGATTATCATCAGAAAATCATGCCAACGTTGCTTGAGCATGGTCACATGTAAACCTTTGTCACAGGAGCCGACCCTACACGACTGGAAGAGCAGAGTCCAAGGGACCTCTTCCACCTTGCAATTCTTGGACCATCGTTGTCCAGTGACAGGCAAACCGGTAGCTAAACTGAGAAATTGCTCGTCAATTTCCAATTGAACATCCCCGACCTTGGCTCGACAACCATCAAAGGTTAAAGCAAAATGCTGAGCACCGTAGGGGTTAAAACCATCAAACTTTTGTATGAACGGGAGCCATCCAAATTCCTCAAGGTCACTGTGGGCATTGCCGAACATCAACAGAGCCTAGCTACCATTCGGTTCAACCCTTACGACTGGAGCCATGATGTGAGCACATGGTAAGGGTTTGGGTCAAAATCGTCAACACACAGGAGCAAAGTCGTTTGGGCTAACAGCTACGAACGATCACAGGGGAAGCATTAATGTGCCCGTGCGAGGGTGGTGGGATTATTCACCGCCATGCATAATAGTAATGGAAAAGTACAACCTCTGTTCAATCAATCATAATATAATTTAAACCATATTATTCGGCCAACCCAAAAATCAAACGATGAACGATATACCAATGCGCCATTGTATTATTTTAAACCACGAATGTTCAATGTGAAATCAAACCCGAATTTTAACCATGCACTTGTTGCATAATGTGTAATCAAAGTTTAAAACATTGTGGCAATCCATAATTGTAGAATTGACAAGCCAAAATCCATAATAAGGATCACATCATATACATACAGACAAAAATAAACCATGACCCCTATGTAATTTAATGACTAGGCAAGTCTCAAACACATAGATTTCCATGCTCAATGCCTTACCAGTTTAATAAAATCAGTTGCACAATCAAAGTAAGAATAGGCAAATAGGCATAGTTCGAAAATCCTTTCAACCACTTAACGATAAATCAAAGATAAGTGCCACTCAAAATATCAATGCAAATATCATGACAGTTGAAATAACGATGGAGGACTTTTCACGCTTACAGTCGTGAAAACAATATTGAGACTAATTTGCAAGTGTCGCAAGAAATGAAAATATCGTTTAATTGCAAAATGCGACGAGAATTTGAAGTTCAAAAGACATAGGTGTAGGCAGCTTATAGGGCAATGGAAAAAATTGAATTGGCTGCCAACACCTACCAATTGTAACATGCATCTTCCAGCAACCAACATTGGTCAACGATATTACACCATGAATTGGATCTCTTTTATGACACCCCTTGGGGCATAAGAAAAAGATGATTGAGTAATTATATTTTTGGATTTTCAATGGAACTAATGTAAATGTATTTCTTAATTCAACATTTATTTTATAAATTGGTTGGTTGCATGTTTATTACTGGTGAAAAAAATTCATGTTTCTAATAAATGTTTGGTATAATGTTTCAACATACTAAATGCATTATGTTACTAATATTATTGATATAATGTTCAATATTTTTACAATCAATATTTTGACGATGAGTGACATGTCTACCATCCATTGTTGTACCCCACTATGATTTCAATCCATGGGATTACTATTAAAAGATCACATCTTGGAGAGGAAGCATACGAATCATGGTTGAATGAACCACCTATTTAATCCATACTATGTCTTGAGTCACCAATTCAAAACCTCTACAGTAACACTAGTTCTTCACATGTTGGGGATGAAGGAAATGATATAGAGGTTGGTATGAATGATTTCTTACTAGATACCCAAGCCATGGAGGGAATGTTGTTACATTCATTCCAACAAAGCATATAGATGATACATATGAAGCATATAGATGATACATGGCCTGATAAATTCAAGTATGAAGTACATAGACTACAATTGAGCATATCCATGGATGGAGTTAACTTGTATTCCCTCCAAAACAACAACTATTATGTTTGGTGAGTGGTAGTGATCAATAAAAATACCCCCCCATGGTTTTATGTGAAGAATGAACATCTTATGTTGGCTCTTATGGTCCCAGGTAGAAGACAAGTGAAGAGAATGGATGTCTACCTCCAACCATTGATCGATGAATTTAAGCAATTATGGGAATGGATACATGTATATGATGTATCAAGACCCATCCCAATGGAAAGGTATTTTATTTTGTATGGCATATGTGCGTACACCACACACGATTATCCAGGACTAGGAGTTTTCTTTGGTAAGCATGTTGATTGATTGTTTTATATATGTAATGTTATTTAGCATACTTAATTTGGTGCAACTATATTTTTGACACTAACATGCTTTGTATACAATAACATCGCAAGTCTTGTAACAAAAGGGTATCATGGATTTAAATGTTGTGGATATTCTATAAAGGCTAGGTGGTCCAACCATCTACGAAAGTTGTTGTACGACTACTCGAGGGTATTCCTCTTATAAGACCACCCTTATAGAATAGTTGCATCTTCTTTCCATGGTAAAATAGAGAAAACTCGGAGACCTGAAATAAGGACACCAACATATTGGATTAGGGTATATGGCATAGAGAAGGAGAAGGAAATGATAGAATTTTTTTAGTCAAATGGGGAACCTATGTTCGATGATCCTAAATGTTTTGACACCTATGTTGAGAAAATTCCCATTGGGATGCAAAATAAATTTGTGTTTTATGAGCTTCCATATTTCGAGCATCTTAATATTGGCCACTTACTATATCCCATGCATATATTCAAAAATGTTTCATATTTTTTATGGAGACACATATCATTGAATGAAAGTGACACATTGGTTGTCAGGAGAGATCGTATTGCTTTCGAATACTAAAAAGAGACATTGGCCAAGAAAACAAAGTAGAGGAGAGTTTGGTCCCTCTTGGTATTTTAAAGAAGGTGATGTCCCATAAATTTTCAAGAAAGGTGATATTTCTATGGCGAAGGATGTTATATTGGGTGAAGGCATATTTTTTGTATGGGTCGACTCTACAATGTTGCTTCATAGTAGAAGGGACATTTTTCGGGGTTGAAATCACATGACCATCTGAACCTTCTAAGGGTATGCATGTCAAATACATGATTCTTCTTTTATAGTGTCAGTAAAAAGATATTATGCACTCACAGTTCTATGGCAATTAACGATGTGTGTGTCTATTGTGTAGTGTCATTATCTTTTGTTCATGCGTGGTTGTGTGAACCATGAATTCTCCTAGGACTTGCGATGTGGCATATCAAAATTATCTTCATTTGTACATTGGATCACATCAAAAGAGATTAATATGGATATGATTCCATGGTGGCGTCGAGAGATAGTTGATATTGTTTGTATGTTTGAGAAGGAACTGCCACGATTTTTATGGACTTGCAAGTCCATCTCGTAATTCACCTACCTTATGAGGTTGAATTAGTTGGGGTTCTCTCATGTCGTTGGATTTTCTTATTAGAAAGGTACATGAAAAAATTGAAGGGGTTTGTTCAACAAAGGGAAAAACCAAAGGGATCTATGGTATATGAGTACATAGTATATGAGTCTTTCTATTATGTCAGTGAGTACATCAAGAAAATTAACGACACACTAGGGGAAGTGGTTAGGGATGACCAATGGGATGGGGAAAAAAGGGAAGGGGAGCCACCCCAAAAAAATGGAAAAAGGTGCATGATAAAGAGTAAGTCACTTATATTTTTTCAAATTTATACAAAGTAATCATTTACACTAAAGTTGATAATATATATTTGATCTCATACTATTCATTTTTAATTCTTGTATACATTAGAGAATTTAGAAATTAATGCCATCAATAAATTAATTATTTACAATGCGGAGGAAACACAACCATGGATCGCGTTATTTGAAGAGAAAAAAAAAGAAATGGGACAATGATATGGAAAAATTCATAGATTTGAATGGTAGAAGCATGCCTTATACTGAACATTTAAGAGAAAATGTGCCAAAAATTAGTCCCAACAGTTGGGTGGCTAACCAGATTACAAAGAAATATGTTGTTTTCGATTGTAACCCATGTGAATAAGAGCCAGATGCACTAAATGAAGTGGATATAGTGATCCACTTCATGAGAACATCATGAATACGTAACATAATTCCATATATCCATAATAAATAATATTTTATTTCTATCTGTTTTACATATTTACTTCACATCATATGAAATACAATACATGTATATAAATACACGTGGGAAATGACAAGTCATGTTCTTTCCAAAGGTAATGACTTATCATTGACTTATAATTTACATTATAATGTCTATTTACATAATAAAAAACCTATAACATATTATTAAATAATAGGAAATGTAATATACTAGGTATATTACAAGTATCCCCCCCTTAACTATGCTTTGTCTTCAAAGCATAGTTATAAAATACTTATCTCTTTCTCTTACTTGTAATATTGTCTCTTTATTCCTCATTCTTGAGTTAGAGATCATTGAGGACCTGAGACAATAGAATCCTTTAAATATTGAGTAGAACTTTTGAATTGCAAAGGAGTATACCCACCCTAATTTGACCTTCTATGAAACTATGCGTTTATAGGGTTCTTGGAAAAAAATGATGTATTTCGACTCCCTTGATAGATTCTAACTTGATCACCACTTGTAGTGGAAGTAATATTCTTCAGAATATCGATCATTTGTTTATGTTGATACATTTATTGGTTTAATTATTGAGTTTTTTTATTAGGATGTCAATAAGGCATCCTTGCAACTTGATCTTTACTTCTTATACTTATAGCTTTTTCTTGATTAAATTTTGGAATTGTGTCTTCTTCATACCCCTGGATGTTTTGTACTTCGACATTTGAAGACCTCTTTTCATTAGTTTGATTTTCATCCTTTTGATTTGTAAGGTTGACTGGCTCTGTATTAATTTCTTTATCCATAATTGTGTTGTTTACATCTGAAGACTTATCTAGTTCCATAGGTTCAATCATTGTCTCTTTATCAACCAATGATTCTTTGTTGATAAGTTGATCTAACTTGTTCTGTAGCGACTTCTTGTCACTCTTTAGCTTCTTAATTTGTGTGAGTAAACTTTGATTATGAACCCTTAGGTGTAAAATGTTTTCCTCATTATCTGATTTTTCGAATTCACTTATAATATCTTGATTCTCATACTTTTCATATTTCATATTTTAAATTTGTTCAATCAATTTATGATTAAGGTTCCTTAGGAAGGAGCTTTCTTCCTCTTTTTTGGTTAATTTGTGTTTGATACCTTGATTTTCTGGTTCTGAATTTTGATTCTTTGTGTTTGATTCTCTGTGTTTGATAACTCCTGGTTCTGGTTCTGAATTTTGATTTTCTGTGTTTGATACCTCCTGGTTACGACGCTAAATCTCTTATAACAAGTGAATTTATTTATTTATTTTTTGTTTTTAAAAGTGTGTGCACGTGTGTACAAGGGTAATAAATACATCCGACTCTGTGTCGCCACCCGACGATGAACATGACACATATAATGACAACACAACATGATGACCTAAGACGCACATCAAGTATCTGCAAACAAGGAACAACAATCATTCATTAATAAAAGGACTGCCCACCCATTCATCCTACCCTGCAGTGGTTAGGACCTCCAAGACACATAAGCAACGCTCAAGTCCAGGTTCCCATCGATTTTAACCATTTAAGGTCTCAGGGCTGGCAACTGTTCTGAGGAATATGGAGGTGTCTACATCCCGCCCGACACAAACAGACCAAGCCATTAAAGATTACAACCAAGCACACCAATAATTAAGTTCGACAATAATCAAATGTACAACCACGTCCTCCATGGAAGACGCAAGTCAGAAGGACTCTGACACCAACCAATATTAAGACTCAATGAAATTAATTACAGACCAATTATTCCATTTGATTTCCATTAATTGACGAGTTACCAAACCAACCTTAAATGATGTACATTTGGTTAATTGCAAATCCCCATTTATTGAATCATCATAATTGATTGCACTTAGATTCAAGGACCCTACATTTTACAGGTTATCAATCATAATGAAATTGCCCTAACATCACATAACATAACCATATCTTTCTAGAACAATAACTTTGCAATTAAAATAACGAGGACCTTACATTTTAATTGTTATCATCAATAATGAAACTACAAAACCCTGACCATAAATAACCATATCTTCACTTGCAATAAAGGAATCACCGTACAAGAAAAAGACAACTAAACAACCAGTAAGGAAATTAATTCAGTCTATTCTGACCTCCAATGTGAGCCCAACTTCGCATGTCTAAAGTGCATAAAGATATTAAGGTGAATTCCAATTTAGTCTTAGAACCCACTCATATGCTCAATTTTTAATCTTACAAGTGTCATCTTCGTATCATCTAAATCTATTGGCCTAAAAATATTATTATTGCTAAGAGAATTTGTTTTCAGGTTGAAATCTAAAAAAATCAAGTCAACGAATACACCCCACTATGTCCCAAGAAGTAGGTTATGTACATCAATCCATTTTTATCCATAACCCTCTCCCATACTATATAAATAATAATTTATTGTTATAAATAAACGCACTTCATTGTTAATATAACATCTTCAAGCTTAACCATATCTAAATAATAATCATTAAAGCTTAACCCAAATCAGTTTTATTTCTAGTACGATGCCCACTAAGCCAATGCCCCAAAAACAGTGATTAAACAATACAAAACACATTACACAATGCCCGCTAAATTTTTATATATAAGACAATTTCATTCTAAACGAGTTGAGAAAAAAGGTTAAGTTATTAGGGGCGCAAATAAAAATAACCATCACTTTATAATGCAACAACGTTTCAATTACCCATTAAAATAACAATATCCAGGTCTGTCAAAATCTAGTGCCTTCTCAACTTAATTTATTTTACCCTAACCTTACTGTCATTACAACAACAAAACCATAACACTACCTTTATATGTTTTTAATGATCCTAAAAATCAGCGCCCAACCAATCTGCCATGAAAAGGGATAAAATCGACAATAGGCAATGAGGAACGAACGACTGTGGGGGCATGTCAGGAATCAAGGGGCGACTTAGGAGCGCATGCAGGAAGACTCACAAAAATCAAGGCATCTGTTAGCTTGGCAACTTTCAGAAACAAAAAATTCAAAACGGCAACTGGCAAAGGTCCTAGCAGCGTCATACGGGAAACCTTCTCATAGCCGAACTTACACGACTTGCCGAGGTAAGGGCACAGGTAACCGATCATACAATTGCAAGGGGACGGAACCTACAACATAAAATGAGGAGCGAGTTAAGGCGTTTTACAGAGGCGAACGGTAAATATAAAATTCAGGATCGAAAAGATTGCGTTAATACAGTTGCAGAGGCCCAAGAACGGTTCCTACATCGTTTGCAGGGGCGAATAATGGTTTTTAGTTTACAGCGGCAGTGGAAAATAAAAGGGTTTTAACAATTAAAGATGGTTCCAATCCGCTGAGGCAATGAATTCATCCAGAGTCGGACTCACTCAGCAAGGGCACGAATAGTAACAACAAAAAAAATAGCAACCACAATCGACTACTAACAAAGGATAAAATCCAGTGAGTCTTAAGGGGCCAGCACGGTTCGGTGAGCGTGAATAACGAGCACTATAGAATTTCTTTTGTTACAATGATAAGAGATCAATTTACTCATTTTTATAAAAACGCTGATGAGATTTAGGATTAGTTGAATTCTTTATACTATGCTGGAATCATTTCATAAAAAGGGAACAAGACTGATAAGTTAATGATCCACAATGGATTCGAGTTATTAGAACCTTGTAATGTTGTTTTACATAAAATTATACTATCTGAGTCAGATATAAAAGGTAATGAGATGTTGTAGTTGGCTTACTAAAGTCTGTATTGGGTGGGGGGTCGCCATAGTCGATTTATCCTGGCCATCTGTTAAAAGAAGCAGTAAAACTTGCGCAGACTGAGGAAGGACAACGCTGTCAAGTTTTCAGTTTACCCACAGACAAGCAGTCGTGGATGCCCTTAGAATAATTGAATCTTATAAGAAAGACAATTTCACTCAAAAATCACTTTGAATCAATGAGGACGTCTAGCTGAAATCATAAACTGTTATAAATCCGAGATTGTGGATTTACCCATGCGTGTTAGGTGAAATCACGCAGGGTACTGGGACACAACAACCTTCAGAGGACCAGGACACGCAGGTCCTGAGGATTCAAGAGAAGACTAAAATTTACCCTTCCATGCAAACAAAGATAACAAAGGTACAACACCACAAAAGATCACATAGAACCAAGGAGGGCCGGAAAATGCTGAAGTCATAAATCTCTCTTTTTATACAATGCCGACTTGCAACAGTAAAGTTACAAAGAATTATTTTAAATCCACACCAAATAAATTCGCCGAAAAAAAGAAAAAAAAAACCAATCAACCGACGAGAACCCAATCAGATTTAAGTCAAGAATATTCATCTTGCAAGCCAAAAAAAATAAAAAATGTTGATAACATTAAGAGAGGGCCAGGGTCCTAATACCCCAATCATGAAAAATGAAATGCGTACCGTTGCCTGATTTGCCTGCCTCGAGAGACGTTCGTGCGCCGCATGCCGCTCCCGCTCGTCGACCATCGATACCTCACCGGTACCTCCCAACCAATCACTAGGGGTACTCTACTTCCCCCTTACCCCCCCGAGCCACAAAGGGGCCACACAAAATCCAGATGGTAAGTCTAGCTTCCCAGCTCGCCTTGCAAGGCTGAGCTACCACTCCTCTATGAGCTGAGAAAACCCAACTCCCCACAAGTAATCAGTCAAGTCGTAAATCCGACATCGTAACGTTACGCTAACAGCCAATCCCCTTCTTCCTCATATTCCCTTTCTTTTATAGAGTTGTCCAAACCTCACATTTTCCCTAAATCACTTTTAAATTAAGTTTTAATAAAAATATTCTAAATATTCTCCTTCGCACAAGTGTCGTCCATCCCCCTCTTTCCTCCAATAATTATTTTCTTTAAATTATTAATTGAATCATTTCCCTCACCCACCTAGAGTT
>SNQJ01S0164463.1:0-21047 GCA_010110895.2 Picea sitchensis | reverse complement strand
AAATTTCATGAAAAGTTCTTGAAAATTAAAAGCCATTGTTCCTAATGATTGTAACCATTGGATTCCTAGTACAACATCAGCACCACCCATGGCTATAGCAATCATTGGATTATTCATTATATATTCCCCCATAGTAATATTGATCTTATTGCATTTTCCTGAGCAATTGATAATTCCTTCATATGCAATGATTACTTGAAACTCTGGCGTTGGATATACAAAGCAATTGAGAGCTTTGGCTAATTTATAGTGAATGAAATTATGAGCACTGCCATAATCAATTAGGACTATTACATTTTTCTTTTTGATGTATCCTTCGATCTTGAGGGTTTGAGGAGTGTTAATTCCAGCCAATGCATTACACGATATTGTTGGAGTCAACTCTTCAGATGAAATTGCTTCTACGTTTTCATTTTGAGATGGTTCTTTTTCTTGTTCTTCTTCCTCTTCACAATCTATGTAGAATAATTTCTTCTCACCACACTTATGTTCCTTACTGTACTTGCTGTCACAATTAAAGCATAAACATTTTGCTTTTCTTTCCTCCAATTGTTGAAGTGTCAACCTTGTAGGTTGAGGTGTTTTAGAAGAAGGAGCATTATTCTCTCTATAGATGTTGGGATTGGTCTTTTTAGTAGCCATAGCCATATTTTTACTTTAAACATTTCTTGCCACCTTAAATGCATTCTCCAATGATTTTGGTTCCCAAAGGAGAACCTCATGTTGAATGTTATCCTTTAAAGTTCCTATGAATACATCAATCAAGTGCTCATCTGGAATATTTGTTACCTTTATATTCAATCTTTGGAAGTTCTCAATGTGCTCATGGCGAACCATTTTTGCTTGAGATTTATCAATTGGCTAAAGAAGGTATTGACCTTCTATCTTCATAGTGTGTTATCATTTCTTCCGCAAAAAGTGTGTCCAAGTGACAAGTGATTTGCGAGAACAAATCCATCGATGCCACAAATTGATTGGGTTCTAAATATAAAAACAATTCATACCTTTTGTATATGTAGCACGTGTGTAGATCAAGGGTACTCCATCTAAAGTATCCATGTGATTGGGTCATTGCCATCAAACTTCCTCATATCGATCTTAAAAACGTGGTTGGTTGTTAAGTACCAATACTTGCATACAGAAACTCAAACATAGATTTAAAGAACAATATGAAACCAATATGGAAGCTACCACTTTTATTATAGAAGCCATGAGGTAGAGCAACACCATACAATGGATCTTATTATGGAGGAATCATCTCCTATTCACTTTCCTCTTAGAGGGGGAATCCTTCATAATTTCCTGACTCACGGCCTGACATTTCTCTTCATATCTCATTACATTTGTGAACCCTTTATATAGTGCTACCATCACCTAGAGCGTTCTAGAGGAGGAATCTTTTAAAAGTAGAACCTTCTAAGAAGTCATCTTGCATTTATTATGTTCACACTAATATGTCTAACTACTATTATCTATAGTGGGCCTTTTTTAATAATTTAGTGGACCTAGTTCACCTTACGTTGAATGACCTCCGCTATTATCACTATGGGCCCTACGGACCCTCCACTACCTCTTTAGCTACCTTACATTCCATCCCCTTTGTGAAAGCGTTGTCCTCAATGATTTTTATGAGGGTGTACAATCATATACCAAGGTCTCATGGATAATTGTGGACCATAATCTTTAAGAAGGCTGGAGAACCAGGTCCCATGTAGAAGGAAAGCCACCATGTTGAAGTAGTCCGACCACCATTGTAAGCGGGTCCCATGTCCAAGTGCTCATGTGAACTCTCAGTGGAAGATTTTGGAACCCAATAACCAACTCAAAATGATGTAAGTAGGACACTTATCATGTGGATCAAATAAGAATATCCATCAACATAGTAGAAAAGTGAGAATGAAGTAGCATGAAAATCTGGAAGAAATAATACCACTACAGAATATGCAAAGGTGGACAGTAATAATCATTGGCTCTCGATTTGTCATATTGATGCTCTCTATAGAAGGTGGATTAAAGTCATCAAACAAAATATGAGGGCGGTTATGCATCCCGCCAAATGACCAGTATCATATACCAATCGTCATAGTAAACTCAAGAATTATACCAAGCATATATTTCTTCCATATATTCATCAATGAATCTCGATACTAGAAAACTATCATTGGCCGTCGTTGCAAGGTCATGCCGATCTAGCATCAATGTGTCATACAATTTGGATTTGAATGCTTCAAACCCTCAAGGGAATTCTTGAAGGTTTGAGAGGAAATATCCATCCCGAGCACCCTATGAACTCTTGGGTCCCACATCCATCATGAAAAACCCAAAAAAAATAACTAATTTTAAAAAAAAAAAAAAAAAAAAAAAAAAAAAAAAAAAAACTGTTGAATTTAAAATCTCATAACACCACTTTTAGGGAACCAGTTTGTTGATTTGTTTTTTTGAAATTGGCAGAAATTGTGAGAGGAACTCGGATCTGTAATTTATTTGCGCAAATTCGGCCTCCAGATAACAGAAGAGTTTAAAATAAATAATTAAAAATTAAAAAAAAAAAAAAAAAAACCTTGAAAAATTGCAAATTTTAAAACTTCAATATCTTGACTTCCCAGAACTTTCTGTTTTGGATATTTTTTTTTTTTTTAAATTGGGTGTTTTTAGGAGAGGAACTTAGATCTACAGCTTTTTTGCTGCATATTTTTCAAAGAATATACATTTTACTACTTGCGGAATATTAGCGACCCTCTTTTCTTCTTCGAAAAAAAAAAGCTGCAAAAATAAAAAAATATTGCCCACAACTCCGACCAAGGAAAATGCTTTCACATTACCACTTGGTAGAGTACCCAATACTTACATGCGGGGAAACAACAGATGTTGAGGAGAGCGATATGAAGAATACACCACTTTGTATAGAAACCCTTGAGGTGAGGGCAACTACCATACAATGGATCTTATTATGGAAGGAATCATTGTTGGATTAGAGGGGGTGAATCATTAATAACATAATTATAATCATTTTTCTTCAAATGTTATCAGTGTAGAATTATTATCCAATAATGGCGGTAATAAATAAACATCCTGCTTCCACGATTGCGGTGTTTTCACGTAGAAACCCAAATCGGAGAAAACCGAGGAAATGTTTTTTTCTTATATGTCTTGAAGAAATGCATTCATTGGAAGCACCAACTTCCCCTTTGTTTTTGTTTGCAACTATAAGGAGGCTCCAACCCTGGTTCTCGGGGCTACAGCGAGGGAAGTTCCAACTTCCCAAATCTCTGGCTATAACTAGAATGAGTCTACAGCCTAATGTTCTCCGTACAGCCAGAATTGGCTACAACCACGCCCCTTGCCGATCTACTACCACGGAAGTAGAAGTGAAATGATGGAACCAGCGTCACACTATCATTGTGAGATATACCATTGTAAGCTTATATACCAATAAATCTGGACCATGCATCCAACCGTACCGTCAACCTGTACCTCAACCTATAATCAGCACGTACCACAAAAGTGCATCAACCATGCACCAACACGTAATCCGCGTTACCATAAACAAGTGCGTAAACCATGCACCAAACCTATAATCAAGCATAGACAACAAGTGCATCCAACCATGTGCCAAGTATGTACCAATCGTATATCAACTACTCATCAACTACTCATCAACTATGACTCATCAATATGTGCCAACATCATCAGCTATACACCTCGTGTATGTAATGTATCATCAACTACTTGTGTCTCAACCATGTATCAGCATGTACCTCAACCAAAGCCCTCATTGATTTCATCATCCAAGTCTGATTTGGCGCTCTGTAATAGACCCTGTGTATATCATTCTTGCAAACCTTAGCAACTTTAAAAACAGAGACTAGAATTTTCATGGAAACTTTATTTAGTCTCACATGCCTGGTTTGGATTAGTCAACAACCCTAACGGAAGTAATCATAACTTTGAGATTGTAATGTATAAATAAACGTACTAATACAATGTTCTTGGTGTGTTTGTACGATTCCTCGGGTGGAACTACTTGGAAACTCTCATAAAGGTTATAGCAAAAATGGCCACCACGGTGGATGCGGCTTATTCTAGAAAGAACCTTGGCCAGAGCGTGCCCCACAAAATATTAATTAGTGATATAAAATATTGCTACAGCATACTAGAATTCCTAGCCTAACCAACACAATTAGTCTCACTGAATTTGGATCTGTTATGAATAGGTTATGGCATTTTTACCGAAGCTTTTGATTTTTAACTAGTTCAAAGTACAAACCCTATTTTCCGCAGTTAGCCAACTCCCAAATAAAATGACTCCACAAGATGAATTTTTAACCACATATACTTGGATATGTTTTCTCCTTGTAGAAATTTAAGAATCTGAATCATTATATAAAAAGTTATAGTGAAAATGGTGAGATGACGAGAAATAACATGCAACAAAGCATCATCAAAGAATTTATCCTTCCTTGCATTTTGACCTTTGTTTCTTCACTTTCCATAGAATTTCGGCTTAGATATCATTTTGTATACCTCATACACCTATGAATGTTCAATGTGCTCAAGTTTGTTTCAAATGAGGAGGCCTTGCCTCTTATTTATACTCTCCAGTAGTTTTTCTTAAAAACATCTTCTAGGTCACTTATTACTTTCCTTATTTTAGGGTTGGGTCCACTTCACAATTTCTCCATTAAAATTATTATTGAAATAATTTTATTTTGTATTCACTTTGAGTTGTATTACACTCATCACTTCACTTTATTATTTACATTTTAATATCTCTTAAACCACTTTGATTACTTTTGATCTTTTGGGGCTTCTAGGTGACTTATGAGGGTTCTCCAACTTCGCTTAGAGACCATAACTCTCAAACCATGAGGGAGTTATGTGGCGTCCTACATACCACAAGAAATGGCGACATGTACTATCCATATAGAATAGTATTATCTAAAATATATCATAACTCATACCATTATCCATCAAACAAACTTGGGTCCATTACCCAAACACGAGGTCTCCAACTTCTCATGGCTGCAGCACTCTAGCAGTGAGGAATTATGTGGCGTTCCACATGCACCACAGAAATGACATGACAAGAACTATCTATCTAGGATATTTTCTTTGACAATTCCTTTCCTTCATCTCATTATTCCACAATTAAGCATGGGTTCTCTTACTCCCACAAAGTATCTTTCCGTGAACATAGCACCAGGACGGTTCCAATGTACTTGGTATCCGTACTGAAATAATGAGTAGCGTGTTACATCAAACACTATTGGGTCCATTGCCCAAACTTTTGTGCTACCAGAATTATCTACCGGACTTTCTTCAAGAGTTGACATCAATGACAACCAGCAATCAACAATCACCCTTTGGCATTGATGGCAACACTTTGGTCACAACAGCGAGAAATTATATCAGCGTGCTCCCCACGGAAATATCCCTACGTCCTCTGCATCGATAAATCTGATCTCTTGGAACCAATGCCCTCTGTCCTACGCATCGATAAATCCTCTTCCCTTTGATAAATGTGTGAGGTATATTTCCATCGGGGGTTGCTCCACGACAAAATTGTCTCTTATGGTGCTTCCTGGGTGTACATCTAAGACATATGGGATAATCATTCAAAAGCATTCATTTTTGGAGTAGAAATAACTCAAGTCTTTGGCAAAGATATTCAAAGGCTTCAGAGTGGAAGTGGTTTTGTAAGATATGCGCCCTTGTTCTTTTATTGCCCACATGCTCAACTCGATGTTCTTTTACGCAATACGTTCCAGTAGAAAGTAATACTTGATTGGGTGTACTTAGTCTTGGAGTGCATCATAGGGTTATTTGAGATACCCGATGGCACTTATTATCACAATATATGGAATGGACTCATCATACTCAACTATATATCGTCAAATTTATTTCCATCAAAAGAACTTTATGTACAACATGTTGTTGGTGCAATATACTATGCCTCGAGTTGTAGATAGAGATGCACCGATGATTGTTTCTTGCTTAGCCATGATGCAAAACACTCACCTAAGTAGAATCTTTGCTCCATCGGTGCTTCATCGATCATCAATACAACACGCCCAATCTGTATCACGGTAATGAATATAGGTAGATCTTTTCCTTTTGGATACCATAATCCAAACTCTTCTATTCTTGAGATGTCTGAAGATCCTCTTCTTTGTTAATACATGTGTGATTCCTTTGGTGTTGCTTGAAATCGTGTCCTTTGTCAATTGCCTGCATTACATTTGGTCGGATGTTGTCACATATAGTAGGTTGTAATCATTGACCTATATTGTCTATGATCGTAGACTTTGAATCATCATATTTGTTCAACTAGCAACTGGTTTGCATGGGGTAACCGGTTTGCAATCTTTCATTCCGAACCTCTTTAGCATTTCGATATACTTGGTTTGAGAAATAAAAATTCATTGAAGTTTGCTGGTACATTATCGGTCGAGAGAAAGAAGGATATTTCTCAAGTAATGACATTTCAAATTCACTCTGCATGTCTTTTTAATTTCTGGCTCAACTTGTCATCATCACTACCAAATAATATCATCAACATAAACTTCAATTAATAAATATTACCTTGACTTACAGCGATGTAGGGTTGTTGTTTGCACTTCCTTTAGAACCACCGCACATTGCGGATACTTATCCAGTCTGGATTATCATGCTCTAGGAGCCTCTTTTAAACCATACAGGCCTTCTTTTAATTTACAAAAATAGTTTGTTGTTCTTTGATGGCCGAATATCCTTTTGGTTGTTCAATGTGAACTTCTTCTTCGTTCCCCCATTCAAAAAAGATGATTTCATCCGCCGATATACTTTAACATTTTTGGAGCATTAATAGGATAAAAGAAATAGGATTGCTTCCATCCTAGAAACTGGGGAAAATGTCTCTTTAAAATTGATTCCTTCAATGTATTGCATATCATTTACATACCAATCTAACTTTGTTCTTATTAACGTCCATCTTCATTCAATTTATTCACGAAAAATCATTTTATTATTCGATCACATTTTATTCTTTGGTCTTGGAGACCAATTCCCAAGTGTCATTTTCTCTATTTGATCAAATTCTTCATCCATGGTCTTATTCCAGAATTCATCCTTATCGGCTTCTTCAAAGCGACTTGGTTCAATTGTAGATAAGAGTTACTAGGTGTGTTTGTTACGGTGAGCAGTTTTTTCTTCTGTCTCAACCCACTGCATCTTTGTTTCCAATAATCACGATCTGAAGGATGATTATACGTACTTTCGTTTGCTAGGTGTCTTTGGGATACTTGATGAACTTGCTCTTCTACTGTCGATTCTTTTCATCTTTATCTTCATCTTCCTCTTACGCTTCTTTCATCTTCTTCTTCAAAAGTTGTTCCATTGATTTGTTTTTCCTCCTTTCTTTAATTACAGTGCACTTTGTTTCATCAATTGATGCGTTGATGCTTTCCACAACTTTGTTTAATATTAGATTGTAACCTTGTATGCTTTCCGTAGCAGGTAACCAACAAGTATTCATTTGTCCTACGAGTCAAACTTTCTCGATACGCCATCTTCTCTTTTTTGGTAGCATTTGCTTCCAAAACTTCTGAAGTGCTTCACATTTGTTGGTCTTCCTTTCCATGGCTGGTATGGAGTTTTATCGATGTTGTTTCTAAGCATTACTCGTTTTTGAATGTTGTTGTATGCACTACTGTATCCAAAAATACTGTCAACTTTGAATCCATTATCATTGTTGACGTTTCCTTGTATTGTTCTATTCTTTCTTTCAACAGCTCCGGTATGTTCGGTGTCGCGGAGAATTATCTTTTTTATTCCATAATTCTGCATTAGTCCTGCGTTCTTTGAGGTGAATTCTCCTCCATTAATAGAATCTTAAGCATTGGATTCTTGAATCCATCTCATTTTCTGTGTTTTGTAGATCTTGAAATTTTCAAGCTTCTGATTTGTTCTTGAAAAAGCAAGCTACTTATTAGTTCTTGTATAATCATCAACTAATAGGCATGAAGTATCTCTCACCTTTAAGACTTTTGTTGTAGTTGGTCCCAACTAGATAGGTATGCACAATTTCAGAGTGGTTTGTTGTTGAATATTCCCTTGAATTGAACACAGTTGTTTTCTTGTGCTTGACCTTGCATAAAGTCGTGGTTGGTTTAGTGATCTAGGGCATTTCTCCGAGCGCTTCTTTTTCTGACTTTGACAAAGGTTATCAAATGCATGTGACCCATTCTTTTTGTGCCATAGCCAACTTTCATCTTCTTTTCCTAGACAACACTTTTTCATTTCCAATTTAGCTTAATACATATATGTTGCTTGAAGTTCTTCTTAATTGTAGCAACCAATTTTCTTGAACATTTTTTTCTTATCTCACACTTATGTGAATCAAAGAAAAGTTTGTGACAGTTACCTAATTAATCACATAAAGATTATGTTTCATATCTTCTACTGGTAGAACATTTTATTCCTTTTCACTCTTGTTATAAAATTGAGCGTGCATTTTCCAATGATTTTGGATGAATCATCGTTTCCAAAGGAGGCTGATCCATCTCTTTCATCTCGTAATGCCAGAAACTTGTCTCTATCACTTGTCATATATTTTGAACATCCACTATCCGTAAACGCTTTCAACCGTTTCTTGTTTATCTTGTAGAAGCGTTGGTATACCATTGCTATAATGATGTTGCTTTTTATCCATGTCATTTTGAGATTCTTGTTTGTGACTCTGTTGAGGTTATTTAGGAGGTAATGTCGTGCAATTTTGGCCATGTGTTAGTGTTTACATTGTATTTCTTCGATTAACTCCAAGGATTCAAAACCTGTTAGCCTTCTTCTGTGTTTCCACTAGGTTTCCTTAGAACAACCCTTTGTGTATGGCTCTCAAAGTGGTTATTGTCCTGTTGTTAGCTTTGCAATTCTCAACTTTTATGTCCATTATTACAAGCATAACATAAACCAAAATATGGTTTGATGCACGGTAGTTGAAGATCTTATGAAAGGAGGTTGCTCTTATGAATCCTTCTTCTTCTTGAGGCATGTCTATCGTTGTTGATTACGAAATCTGAATCTTCTCGGTGGAGGAATATCCTGTAATCTTCCTTGTATATATTTTTATCCTTTGATTGTTTATTGCATAGCTTTTGGATTTGTTTCTTGCTTTGTTGTTTTGGAGCTTGATCCATTTTTAGTCTAATTGTATCCAAATCTCGACTTGTCAAGATAAAAGATTTTTTGACCGCTGATAATGTCATACAAAACCTTTGAGCTATTCTACATGTTTTCCTTTGAATATCCTTTCTTATTGTGACAATCTTTGCTTCGAGGTTTCCAGTGATCTTTCGTCATTTCCTTCTAGTTGTTTTGAGTGCTTCTTCAATTCTTTATCTTCTTCTATTTGAACCTTCAATTTGGTAATCATTTGTTCCTGGATTCTTGAGTGTCTTTTTCTTATCTAGTTAAGCAGCAGTTTCTTGTTTTCTTATTTTCTCTTAGATAACTTCTATGGCACTCATTAATTCTTTCAAGTCAACACTGTTTCTTCAATTTCTTCTTCCTATGTTTCTTCATATTCTTCTTGGGAGTATTCTTTATCAGAGTCTTCATGTGAATAAAACTCTCTCTGTTTCCTTATCATTGACTTCATATTCATCTAATAATGAGATGTCTTCTTTTGGTGCAAAAGTTTTTCTTGAAAACTTTCTTTGTGGATTCTTTTACCTTTATATGTTTAAATGCGCCTTTTGGTAACCTTCATCATTTCTCTTTTTCTTATGAGGACATTTGTTGAAGTAATAATACCATCTAATTAAAATAAAATTAAAGAGTTTACCTACGTACCTACCATTAGTTCCTTGTTCGGTCTTTTGATGAAGTTAGCCACTTCTTCATCATCTTCAAGGCATCATCTGTTGCTATGGTCTTCTTGTTCCTTTTTTCTTTTGCTTTTGATCTTTTTGGATGCTTTGAAATTTTCTTATTTGTATCACGGTTTTTGTTTAGTTCTCATCTCATATCTTGTGAAGATTCCATGCAGTTAATTAATGCTTATTGAGTTTAGATCGATCTTTCTTATAGTGCTGATATCTTAGGGTTGAATCTCATAGGAAGAGATCTTAGTATATTTTGAACAATTACAGGATTCTTCGATTTCTTCTCCCAATCCTTATGATTGCATTCAGCATTTCATCGGCTAAAGTAAGAAGTAGGCTATGATATCTTCATCTTCTTTCATTTTTAGTTGTTGAGGCCCGACCTCTGTAAAGGGTTGAAGGAAAGCTTTGTTGTTTGACTTTTGAATTTCCTTCATAAATATTTCAAGCTTGTCTCAAATCTCTTTATCATATTTACAATGTGCGAATTTTTGGTGAATATTGTATCACTGAAACCATTCAAAGTGCATTTATGGCTTTAGAAATATTCTCAGCGAGTTTCCTTGCTTTGTCACTTGTTGGTGGAACTATTGGTGTGTGTATCCATCACGATTGATTGTCAAACTTAAATCCACAGTACGTAACATATATGTCTTCATCCTTATGCTCAAAAGAATACTTATTTCCATCAAGCGTAGTATTCCATTTTTATGAGTTGGTACTTTCCATGATCTACATTTCAGTGGTTAAGCGATTTTTGAAGGAACCAACTCGATACCAATTGTTGGATGCGGAGAGAGTGAGTCGGTAATACTTATTAATTATAATCATTTTTCTTCAAATGTTATATCAATGTAAATTGTTATCCAATAATGAAATGATAAATAAAACAATACACATACGCAGTACACCGGTGTTTTTACGTTGAAACCCAAATCGAGGGAAAACCACGGAATGTTTTTTCTTATATGTCTTGAAGAATTACATTCATTGGAGCTCCAACTTCAACGACCAGTTTGCAACTTCTCAGGAGACTCAACCCTAGTTTCTCAAGCTACAACTGAGGGAAGCTCAACTCCCCAAATCTCTACTTCACAACTAGAGGAGGCTACAACCCCTAATGTTCTCCGGTAACAGGAGAATTGGCTACAACCACACCCATCATTGCCACATCTGCCACCCTAAAGTAGAGTAGAATGTTGGAACCATTTCCACACTATCATTGTGAGATATACCACTGTAAATATGTACCAATAAATTTGAACCATGCATCAATAATTCATCAACCTATACCTCAACACATGTTAACACAGCCACAAAAATTCATCAATAGCAGCTTTATTAATCAACATGTACCATAAACAGGTGCATCAACCATGCACCAACCTTAATACCACACGTACCATAAACAAGTGCGTTCAACCATGTGTCGGTATGTACCAATCATGTGTCAGCTTCTCATCAACTATGACTCATCAATATGTACCAACATCATCAACTATACACCTCATGTATGTGTGTCAACTCATCAACTACTTGTCTCAACCATGTGCTCAACGTGTACCTCAACTAAAAGTCATCATCAATTTCATCATCCAAATCTAATTTGTAGCTCTATAATAGACACGGTGTATATGATCGTCCACCGCAAGCCTTCTTAACTTTAAAGACAAAGGAGACTAGCATTTTCATAAAGCTTTACTTTAGTCTCACATCACATGCGAAATTTGGATTAGTCAATAACCATAACTTGAAATAATAATAAATAAAAAAAAAAAAAAAAAAAAAAAAAATGATACACAATGTTCTTCGGTGTGTTTATGCAATTCATCCAAGTGGCACTACTTGGAACCTTCGAGAAAATGAGTTATAGCAAAAATGGCATACCTTGTTGAATTTTGGCTTATTCTAGAGAGCGACCTTGTGGGCATTAAAATTTTTGATGAAATGATATGTATTACATAGCATACTACAAACTATACCCTAACCAACAAAAGTCTCACGTTGGATCTGTGGCCGAATAAGTTGTAAGCGTTTTGCGACCTGATTTTGACTAGTTTGGGACTGGCCTGAAACCTTATTTTCCGCGGTGTATCCCAAATCTGATGACCCACAAGATGAATTTTTAACCACAGATACTTGGATATGTTGTGTCTCACTTGCATAGCAATTTCAATATCTGAATCATTATAAAACAAAATTATAGCGAAAATGGTGGAGATGACCTGAAAATAACATGCCTTAGAAGCACCATCAAAAGATTTATCATTCCTTGCGACTACGACCTTCTTTTATTCGCTTATATAATTTTCGGCTTAGATATCATTTGTATACATTTGACACCTATATATATTCAATATTATTAAGTGTATTTCAAATGAGAGAGCCTTTAATCTCTTATTTATTCTCTCCAAGTGGCTTCCTTAAAAGAAACATCTTCTGGGTCACTTGGCCCACTTTTCCTTATTTAAGGGTTGGGTCCACTTCTAATTTCTCCATTAATTATTGAAATAATTTATTTTGTATTCACTTTGAATTATATTTTACTCATCACTTCACATTTTATTATTTACCTTGCAAATATATGTAAACCACTTTGATTACTTTGTTCTTTTGGGGCTTCTAGTGTATGTAGAGTCCTCCAACCGTGAGATAACTCTCAAACCATTGTGAGGAGTTATGTGGCGTTCTACATACCACCAGAAATGGCATGACATGGCCACTTTATCCATATAGAATATTATTGTCTAAAATATATCATAACTCATCTTGTTACCCATCAAACAAACTCTGGGTCCATTACCCAAACACAGGGTCTCCAACTTCTCATGTGCTTTCTCTAGCATTGAGGAATTATTTGGCATTCCACATACCATAGGAAATGACGCGGTAAGAACTATCAAATCTAGGATATTTTCCTAACAAGTCCACTTTCAACTTCATCTCATTATTCACAATTAAGCATGGATTCTCTTACTCCATAAAGCGCCTTCCCATTGAGGCTTTCACCATAAGGGGACCACTTTGGGGTTCATCCATGTTACTTCTTGTATCAACCATGACAAAAATAATGAGTCTTATTTACATCAAACACTGTGGGTCCATTACCCAAACCTTTGACCTTTCTGAGGATTTCTTCAGGGTTGACATCAATGACAACCAACCTTATCCAACAATCCTCTCTTGTTCACTTGTCTCTTGAGGGGGCATCCTCCTATTGAGCCTACATTTCACAATACAATATTTCTCTTCATATCTCATTACACTTCTTGAACCCCTTTATATAGTGCTACCATCACCTAAGAACATTCTAGAGGAGAATCTTCTAGAGAGTAGAACTAGGGATCCTCTTACATTTATTATATCTAATTACTCATTTATTATCTAACCATAGTGGACCTTATTTAATAATATAATTATATCTAACTATCATAGTGGACCTTATTTAATAATATAGTGAACCTAGTCCACCTTACATTGAATGACCTCCACTGTTATCACTATGGGCCCTCTGACCCCCCCACTACCTCTCTAGCTACCTTACATTGGTCTTCAACCCAAAGTTGAAATTTCTCCATTTTTTATTCACCTTCCTTATGTCCTCATCATGAATTTCATGGGATACATTTTCACTTTCAGGTGTCCTCTCTATTATGAAATTTTTCAATCCTTCCATGATCTCTCCTTTTAAACCCTCCATCATCTCTTGTTACTATCTTCTTTTGTAAATCATTTATGTCCCTACGCATTTATTCACCTTCATCAAGAGTCCATGTAGGATTATCTAGAGGCTTATTTGGTGTAGAAGTTCCCTTTTTAGGTGGCATGTTGGTCAAGTATCACTTTTGTACCTTGATTTTGAGGTGGTTCTGCTAGAGAATATTTCTTCTGTTATGTCTCCAAAGTTTCGACCCTTCTGTGTATGAAAATTTATTTTTTGTAGTTCTTTAATATTTTTTCTCTATAATGCCACAGGTCTGATCAAAATTGGATGTGTCAAGTGGAATTTACGGTAACTTCCCTGCAACTTGCTGATTTTTTACCTTTCCGGAAGATGTCACTTGTATAGCGTGCCCCGCACAAAATAATTGATATAAAATTCTGAAACTCATACCAGAACTACTATAGAATGTACACTATCCAATGCAACCAGTCTCACTCAATTTGGATACTCTAGGAAGAAGTTATGATTGTTTTACCTGGAACATCTTCTTGAGACTAGTCAATAGGACTAGTCAGATACCATATCTTCCACAGGGTGTATATACAATTGTAATACGACCCAGAAGTTGAAATTTTTACCACAGATACCTTACTAATTTATGTGAATATCTTCTAGAGTTCAAGGTCTGAAACATTACAGAAAAAAAATTTAGTGAAAATTATGCAATGACTCAATTCAGGATGATTCCAAAACCCTATCTTGCACATGTTGTATCTCTGAAATTATAAGGCCTCGGGAGATAAACTTTTAACTCAGCGTACCTTGATCCATCTACTAAATATCTTCCAAGTCGTTCCTTCTGAAACATTGTATAAAAAAAGTTATAGTGAAAATTTCAAGGTGTCTCAGATGTAGCAGCGAAATCCCAATACCTTAAGCTTTGATACCATATGTTAAGAACAAAATATCAATATAGCATAGAAAAACCTCAGAATAAGTACTCAACGCCTTGAAAAAAAAAGAAATTCTGATAATAATCCTCTTCGAGGGGGAAACCTCCTTATGCCCACATAAATGTACAATTTCAAGATGATTCCAAACGAAAATGTCTCATTGGTATATATAGGAGACAAGGAAGTATAATTACAACTAATGGAATAAATCCGACATAAATAAAATAACATTACTAATGTAATATGCCCCTATTAAGAGGTAATGAGCCAATATTATGACTTAACAGATAGAGGAAAGAGCTTAGGGAACTGCAGGAATTTTAGAAAAGGCGGATCCAAATCCATATTTAGAAAGATAGAGTGTTGGAATTGTGGGAAGAAATGGCATCTGAAGAAACATTGCAGAGCTCCAAAAAAACAAAGAGACGGACAGCAAGAAAAAAATCAGGAAACAAATGTAACAGGTGATGTGTTACAAGATGCTTTGATTCTTTCTGTAGATAATATTTTTGAGTCTTTGGTAGTAAATTCAGGGGCTTCATTTCATGCCACACCCCATAGGAAACATTTTCTAGATTATGTTCAAGGTGATTTTGTACAATTTCATTTGGGTGATGATGCACCATGCAAAATTGTTGGAATAGAAAAGGTAAAAATAAAGCAAAGTAATGGAAACCAATGGTTGTTGAAAGAGATAAGACATGTTCGAAATCTAAGGAAAAATCTAACTTCAATAGGGCAGTTGGAAAGTGAAGGTTGTATATCCATATTTACAGATAAGGTGTGAAAGCTCACCAAAGGATCATTGGTGATAGCAAAATGAGAGAAGGTAGGTACATTGTATTTATGTACTGGTAATACTGACTCTTCTATCTCTTTAGCTTCTACAGAAGTGGATACAACACTGTGGAATCATAGGCTTGAACACATGAGTGATAAGGGGATGCAGATACTTCAAAAAAAAAAAATGTTGCCAGATCTTAAACATTGATTTGGATTTTTGTGAGTCATGTGTTTATGGAAAACAAAAGAGAGTCAGATTTCTCAGAGTCAAAAAAGAAAAGAAGAGTAAAAGGTTAAAGATTATGCATAAAAATGTATGGGGATCAACTCAGGTATCATATCTTGGTGAATATCTTTATTATGTTACTTTTATTGATGATGCAACTAGAAAAACTTGGTTTATTGCATTCGACAAAAATCTGATGTTTTTTATACTTTTAATAAATGGAAAGTTTTGGTTAAGAATGAGATAGGAAAAAGGTTGAAGTGTCTCAGATCAGACAATGGAAGTGAATATTGCAGCAAAGAGTTTGATGATTAATGTTCATATCATGGGATTCGTAGAGAGAAGATAGTTCCAGGAACACCACAAGAAAATGGTGTGTCAGAAAGGATGAACAGGACAATCATGGAGCGTGCAAGGAGTATGAGATTGCATGTTGGTTTGTCCTTACAATTTTGAATAGATGTTGTAGATATTGTTGTTTACTTAATAAACAGAGGACCTTCAAGCTCTTTGGATGGTATAATTTCAGATGAGGCATGGACAAGTAAAAAGGTAAACTATTATTTTTTGAAGACTTTCGGTTGTGAATCATTTATCCATATTGATTAAAAAAATAGAACAAAGCTTGAGGCAAAATCCAAGAAGTGTATCTTTATTGGATACGGTGTTAATGATTTTGGTTATCGCTTATGGGATTATGAAAATAACGAAATCATTAGGAGTAGAGATGTCATATTCAATGAAAAGTTCACGTACAAAGATCAGTTGCAGGGAAAGAAATAGGAGAAAGGAAAACTAGAATACACAGTGCTTGATGAGATCACTGAAAAAGAAATTTCAAATGTACAAAAAAATCAAAATGTACAACAACAGGTACCTCAAACTCTTGCAACTGTTGTTAGAATATCTACCAGGTTAAGTAGACCCCCTGAACGATACTCTCATTCATTGTACTATTTATTGTTGATTGATTCTGGCGAACCAGAATGTTATAAAGAAGCAATGCAGGTAGACACCAAAAAGAAGTGGGAGCAAGGCATGAAAGAGGAAATGGATTCCTTGGTAAATAACCAGACTTAGGACTTGGTATAGTTGCCTGCATGAAAAAGAACATTGCAGAATAAATGGGTTTACAAGTTGAAGGAAGAAAATGGAGAAAAAAATAGGTACAAGACTAGACTTGTTGTAAAAGGGTTTGAACAAAATAAAGGTATAGGTTTTGATAAAATATTTTCTCATGTTGTTAAAATAACTTAAATTATGACTATTTTAAGTCTTGTGGTAGTAAAAGATTTGTATCTTGAATAGTTAGATGTAAAAACAATTTTTCTCCATGGGGATTGGAGAAAGAGATTTATATGCAGCTGCCATAGGGGTATGAGGTCAAAGGGAAGGAGAATTTGGTATGCAGGTTGAAGAAGAGCTTGTATGACCTAAAGCAAGCTCCAAGGCAATGGTATTTGAAGTTTGATAGGTTTATGACAAAATGAGGTTATAGTAGGTGTCATTCTAATCACTGTGTTTATTTTAAAAAGCTAGAAAATGGAAACTATATTATCTTGCTATTGTATGTAGATGACATGCGTGTTGGAGGGTCTAATATGCAGGATATAAATGTGCTCAAGAAGAAATTAGTTAATTCATTTGCGACGAAGAATTTGGGTGCTGCAAATAAAATCATTGGTATGAGAATAACAAGAGGCGGAAAAAATCGCAAATTGACATTATCTCAGGGCGAGTACATAGAGAAAGTGTTGGAGAGGCTTAGAATACAGAATGCAAAACCAGTTAGTATACCTTTGACCATCCATTTCAAATTAACTAAGAAAATGTGTCCCGAGACACAAGAGGAGATATAATACATGTCCAGGGTCTCTTATTCATCAACAGTTGGCAGCTTGATATATGCGATGGTTTGCACAAAACCAAATATTGCACATGCAGTGGAAGTTGTGAGCAGGTATATGAACAATCCAGATAAAGAACATTGGAAGGCAGTAAAGTGGATTCTCAGGTATTTGAGAGGTACTGCTACTCATGCATTATGTTTTGAAGGTTCAAATTTTGTTCTACAGTGATATGTTGATTCAGATATGGCAGGTGATAAAGATAGCAGGAGGAGGACCACAGGGTATGTTTTTACTGTAGGTAGAACAACAGTAAGTTGGATTTCGAAACCACAAAAGGTTGTTGCACTTTCAACAACAGAGGCAAAGTATGTTGTTACTACAGAGGCTAGTAAAGAGATTATTCGGTTACAAAGGTTTATGGAATAATTGGGAAAGAAGCAGGAGAATAGCAAGATGTAATGTGACAGTGAGAGTGTCATTCATCTTGCAAAGAACTCAGTATTTCATTCGAAGACTAAGCATATACAGCTCAGGTGCCATTTCATACGATCTGTCTTGGAAGATGGACATTTGAAGTTGGAAAAGATACACACTAGCCAGAATCCTCCATACATGTTAACAAAGGGGGTAACCAGGGAGAAATTGAGTTCCTGCTCAATTTCAGTTGGTCATCAAGGATGAAGGTAAAGATGAGAAATTTTTCAGGTCCAAGAAGGTTCATAGTCCAGCATATACAACAGTGGTGGAGTTGTTGAGATCAATGTCCAAATGGGAGATTGTTGGTTGTAAAGTCTGATTATCTTCTTGATTCAGAGGTCTTTGTTTCAGCTGTGTTTATACCCCATGAAGACTTTACACCTCGGAAGAATGTACACTCCATGCGGGGGAGTGCAGAGGGGGGTTACCCCTTCTGCGGGGTCCGGGGGAAAGCGAGCCCCCGGCGGGGGTTCGGGACCGAAGCCCTTGAAGAAAAATTTTCCTTGTAAATGTATATTGTAATTTCATTGTAAATCTGGACCATTCATTATAAGGTCGCAGATCTGACAATAGAAGTTATGTTAGATTTTTTTTCCCTAAAAGGCATCCCTCTTTTTTGAATATTGTATTCTGAGTGAGGAGATTGAGAGAAAAAGAAGAGGAAGCTACAGCAGGTGTGTTGTAGGTTGTATCACTTCATTTGTTGGATAATAATAAAGGAACGACCTGGAAATTTCTCTTGTGAACGTAGCCCACACTAGGTGAACCACGTATATGTGTGTCTCTATTGTATTATGTATCTTTTGTGTTTTATTTCCGCATTTGTTTTATTTTATTGCTCTGCGATCCAGTTTTTCTAACACTTTGAACATTGTTGGAGATCGCAAAAAAGAAGGATATCTGGATATTGCAAGTCATGAGCGATTCCAAACTGGTTATTGACTAGGAAAAAAATAAAACATCGATCCAAAACCAGTTTGGTCACAATCATGAAAGAAATCAAACTCGCCTACCAAAGCTTTGAATAATTATCCTTCCATCACATATTAAGAGAGCTCAAGTCCAAAGCAAATGAGATTTATAAAGAAGCTATGCGAGTGCAACCTAGAGCCTTAGGGTATAACTAATTTTGAGATGGAGTAGAAATTGAAGCAATGGAATTTCATCTTTGATTAGTTCTCATGTCAAGGAGGTTTTTTTGGTATTGTTTTAAGTATGTACATAATAGTATAGTCTTTTTGTGATTGGAAAGGATGTAAGTTTTTCGCTCACAGAGAGTTGACAATATATGTATAGAAGTAAAGTCAATTGACAACATATGTATAGAAGTAAAGTCTGGAAAAGGCCTTTTGAATAGATTGCTACATGTATATTCCTCTTAATAAAACAAAAAAAAAAAAAAAANATTAGAGAATATAAAAAATTAAGATACTATAAGGGAGTGGTGAACCTAATTTAGAAGATCAAAAATATCTCTTGGTTTTGACTAATGCAACTAATAAAATTAACATTGCTAAAATAAGAACAAATTCTCTTTGTGACACTAAGAAAGTTGAAGATGAAAAGCACTTTCTTATAGAGTGCTCTACTTATACCCAAATTAAATCACAATTTCAAAACATATGTCATCAAAATTGTGGTAATCTTGAAACACTTCTCTTAATATTTTTCAAACACAAAAATAAAATTCTAAAAAAATTAATTAATCTCTTACCTTTTTTAAAGTCCAATAAACCAATTATAATCTTAATAAATGTTAATTATTATCATCATTAATATTAATATATTAAAATTAACCTTTACATTATTTTAATAATGTTATGTAATCATCTTATATCATCTCCACATTTACTTTACATCTCTTGTCCATACTTTATTAAAAGTATCTCAACATAATTATATAATATATTATAATTTATAGACATAATTTGCTACATCATATGAATATTTCTCTCAATTAATTATAAACCAAATTTATTTTTTTTATCAAATTTCATTAATTATTTTTAATAATATTAATTCTTAAACATTATACTTTAAAAAAAAAAAAAAAACAATTTATCTAACTATATCCTTGAAACTAAATCGTATACCATATATTTTTTAATAAAAAAACCAATTATTATATTAAAAATATAACCATTCAAAGCTAACTCACAATCAATTAAAAATAATTAAATATAATTTTATATATGTTATTATTTGTTATAATTTTTAAAATAATAATTTTAAGTTTTTAATAACTATTTCACAAATATTCAATTTAATGTACTTTAATTATTTCACAAATATTCTATTTCATATCCTTTTGTTGGTATATTTCTAATCATTTTCAAGTATCAAAATACAAAATAAAAATCCCAAAAGCTCCAATCTAGTAAATAAATGCTTACAAGAGTAAATAAATATGTTATTGACTTATTTACATGCCAAAAACCATTTTTAACTACAACAATTTTTATATTTATAAAAGCAGTACATGCCCTGTGGAGGATGATTATTTTGGAAAGGATGTAATATTGATTTTTTTATTTTTTAAGTTAGGGTTAAGTCACATACTAAATTGTTATATAAGACTTTTTTTGTTAGTGGGATAAGAGATCTCCTTACATATATTTGATTGTTAAAGTTATAGAGATGGAACTTTCTCCATACAATGATTTGAATACTAAAGTTTATAAAGATGCAAATACCCTATTTACTTTTAGATATACTCTATCTACCTTTGAATTTGTATGGAATTTGAATACTAAAATTTACAAAAATGTACATACTCTACTTACCTTTGGATTTGTATGGAATTTGAATACTAAAGGTTACAAAGATGTATATACCCTAAGTACCTTTGGATTTGTATGGAATTTGAATACTAAAGTTTACAAAGATGTACATACGATACCTACCCTTGGATATACTCTACCTACCTTTGGATTTAAACTTGGAACTTTCAAAAAGGAAACACATATTACCTACTTTTGGATTTAAACTTGTAACTTCCAAGAAGGAAACACGTATTCTTTACAGTAATCCAACTTTAAAAACAGATCAGAAATCTATACAATAGTTCAAAAAATAGGTTACATATTAAATCTTCAGAAAGATAATAGCTCCATAACCAGAAATAGAAATAGGTTTTATAGAAATATGAAGCATAGAGAAATAGAAAAACAGGTTAATGGAACTGTAATCGTTATAAAAGAGTCAGAAATATTCAGAGCACGAGTGTCATTAGTA